>OZ024913.1:68495958-68643458 GCA_964017125.1 Flabesymbios commensalis
GTCTTGGTGCAAAAAAATTTATATGGGAAGAATTGTTCAGGCACATAGGTCATGTCTGTAAAAAATAAACAAAATTCATCAGCTAACTTTTTAGTAAGAGCTAAATGTCTGATACCATAAGCATGATAAGCATCCCGATATTATCGGGATGCTTAATTGTTGAGCAATGACGGTAAAGACATGTTGAAAGATATTTTTTGTGACTTTGCAAATTTAAATGTTATGCATGCTTATAATTATGATATTATGACAGACATGAATGTGCAATAGCCGAGCAGTAGGTTATTTAAGAGATTATAATAAAAATCATGTTTTGTCATTACCAGTATGGCTTATAAGGTGGGCAATTTTGCAACGGTACGAAAATAACAGTAAAAGTTTTTGTGACGGTAAAGTAGTTTTGGTGGAAGGTGAAGGCAATGTTTTTCCTGGGTCCAACACAATTAACCCTATTTTAAGTATTTAAACTACTTCAATCGGTACAAAAACCCGCTTGTTATGTTAAGCAAAAAACACTATTAATCAACGAAAACGAAATACTTAGATATATTTGTATTTAGATATTTAGAGACCACAAAATTCACGACATATCCATCCACAGCTTTGGGGGAAGCTATCCATTTACCAAATCCAAAACAATCATGTTATCTCTCGGCATTCATTTTTTCGGAATAAGACTATATTTATTTTTTAAAAAGTAGCAAACTACACAGTCTTGATTTGGAAAAAAACTGATCGCCGAGCAAGAACATGTACTTTTTGGATTTAAAATGAGGTGTAAATGGATAGTTTCCCCCTTCACCTCCACCCATATACTATATCTACTGCAGAGAGATCACCCCTGTTGATAGCACACGTGTACATGTACACTGCAGGTGTACACACACCAATGCGATAACTGAAGGCCCAGTGCATTGAACTGTTCAGACGTTCTTCGGGTGAGTGGACCTAATCCTACTTTAATATTACATAAATTTATTCATTAAGAGTTTTATTATTATGAACTTGGATAGTAGTACCATATTTCATTGATATTAGTGAGCTGAATCATGATTTAATCACCATTCTGATGTTTTACAAATTTGTTATGAATCGGCTGACGGCAAACATTTTTTGGCCAATCAGGAGGCCGCTCTGATAAACATTTCCGATTGACACAATATTTCGCTGGTACATTATTAGTAGCATAGCGGCGCTTCCCTGTTCGAGTGGTAGTTGACTGGACTATTGATATTTATAATTTACCCACATTTTGTTGGTGGAATTGTCGGGGATTTGTGTATATTTCATGACACTAACTACTATATTTTATTATTTTGGAGGCCTGTAGAGCCCGGCCAAGCTCGGCAAGTCTGACGTCTGTCCTGGGGTAGTGTTGCGTAGCAGATCTGCTGCAGGTTCAGGCAGCGCCCGGATGAGGAAAGAGTCCCTACACTTGAGTTATCCCTAAGGTAGTATTCAATTTGTAATCAAGCTGGTAGCGTTTAGCTAAGCAGTGTTTATTGAAATGATACGCAATAAGTGTAATTTAACAGTTGTCAATTAGATTGTCGAACACATTTGTGGCTATGTAATTTGTCTAAGATTCGGAATTATTGGTGGAATTGACACATTTAATTGAAGTCTGTGAAATTGTACAAGTATATGCCTTTGCCTAGAGTAACATAATCTTTACATTGCTATGTTGTGTCTAATGATGTTCTTTCATTTAGTAGATAGCCAGGCATCTGTCAAGCAGGCGAAGTGCCTACTCTTTACTTTAACCCTTGGTGTGTTGTACGGGACAAGTGCCAATAATTTGTAAGAGGCATCGAGTAAAGTATGCTGAATTGAAATAAATACGTTATTGATCACATGTTTGTTGTACGCAGATGTAAATTACAATTAGAATTATAACAGTTATCACCTTGTATCACAATCATTGGCAGTTCATATGTACTTATGTATTTATAGAATTCATGGGAGATTTAATAATAATCCTTATAATTAATTTTGCTATTGAGAATGTCGAATTAATAAATATACACATTGTGCTTCCAGATTCACCAGCTAAAATCAATTATAGGACAAGGTTTGTTCTCAGTTCAGCCTAACTCAGCTCAGCTGAGTTCAGCTCTGCTTAGCTTTAGGTTCGTCAACTTGATCAATAAACCATCATCATAGTTGCATCTTCGTTTGTCTTGGCTGCGTGATTGATACGCCACAAATGTATTTACATTTCAACATTTGCGGAAACAATATACCTTTATTTCATGAGTTTAAGTTGTGCATTGAGAATGTAAAAAAATATAATATATTATTACTAAGAAAAACGGAAATGGACTAGATGTAATTAAATTTGGAACTTAAACTTTAAATAGATATCATTGTTGGATGTTTGTTACTAGGGATTTTTTTTTATAATTATGTGTAATTATGGGTATCTCGGCAAACGCGAGGTTCTGAGCCGGTGTTGATTTAGTGTTGGCCCAGAGTCGGGAACGATGCGCCAGAACTGGTCAGCATTGGTTCGGGGTCTCGTCTTTGCTGGGAACCATGATGACGATTTCATTGTTTCAGATCACCAGTTGTTACTTGTATTGTTTATAATTATGAATAATTTGTTTTCATGTATGAATGTTTTGATATGTGGTTTGTAAATACAAATATATAAAAAAAAGTATGGGAATGGGATCATATATATTTCCGTGTGATTTTATAAGACACTCTCTTGTATATAAATATGCATATATGTGATGACAAAATAAAAACATGATATATAGTATCTTTTATTGCATACAATTATAATTGTTTTGTAAAATTTCCGCAAAACAACTATTAAAACACAAAATGAGTTTATATTATGAAATGTCCACAAAATGTACATACTCTGAGTCACACTGAATTATGGATGCTGATGAATCAGACATATTTTTCACAATATTTGTATTTCCTATGCGCAATTTACTTCTAATCAAAGGCTCCTGTTACGGACAGACCCCCCCCCCCCTCCAGGAGATACAAAATGTGGATACTGCAAATCCCTTTATTTCACATTGCAGGGCGTCACATCAGAGGACGTCACATCTTCACAATTAGTTAACACAAGTCGAACAGCTACGTGATCAAGCACATGACGAACAAAGATACTATACTGCAAATTACAAAATTTCTTCACAAGTGAATTGTGCCTTTCAACCCACAAATAAACATGTGTATGTGTAATATCTAGGTTTTAAAATTAAGTGACAAAAGTAACAAAAGTGTTGATCAAGCTTTACCAGCATGGCGATAATTCAAAATAACTTAATTGACAAATGAAAAATACCGAAAAAATGCCTTTTAAATGCCACCTGTGGTAGTTACCCTAACGTTACAACAAATACTTGCTTGAATTTAAGTTTTTTGTATTTGCGACAGAAAGATGACTCATGAAAAATGTGTTTTATCGTTTTTTCCACAGGTACATTTTTATTGGGCACCATTGGATTCCTCATACCCCACAACATGGGTGTAGACAACAAAATCGTGACTCTAACTATGTGAGGGCCCTAATTATGGCCAAATACGTGATTTCGTATATTTGATGAACCAGAAACAAAGGTACATTGATACCACTGTTTTGTCATGAATGTAGTTGAGATGGGTGGCTCTCATATGACCTGCCTCGTTTATTATTACTGGATTCACTCTTTTGAATAGACACAACAACCAGACTAAATACGTGTCCGAAAGCATTTCCTATTTGGTCATCAATCCCCTTGTTGTAAGACACAAACTGCTGCTTAATAGATTAAAATGTAATGACAGTTTGATAAAGTGTTGTTACAGTAGTGAATTGTGGAAAGTTAAGGATCAAGCTGATGTAAATTTTACATCTGGTGTTTCACAAGGTTCGATCTTGTCACTTGATATTATTTACGATACCTCATTTATTTCATATGTGTAATGTTACCTTGCTATTGTGCGAATAAATACATTTTGAATTAGATTCTCTAATCTATTGTAACTAGAATTTCTATAATCTCAGTGCTGGAAGGATACTTTTTAGCCCACTGGGGTCGATTATCTCGAATCCGACAGTAATGGGCGCAGATCATGTTTTTTTACATTATGACGTGATTTCGTATATTCGACTGAGGCCATGTTGAAATTGTGTCATAAAACGAGGTTGAGTGGCGGGAAAAATTAAACTCTAATATTTCTGGCGTATTTGACACATAAACATGCCAAAAAAATCAATTTGGGCAACCGAAATGACCAGAATGACATACCGCACCAGAATATTAGGAAGTAGGGGATACCGGGGCTAGTTCGCACAGGGGTTAGTCAGTGCAGTGCCCAAAATTTTAACAGTAAATGTATTTTGAGGGGTCAAAAGTATTCTTTTGCCGGTACACTAAATGTTATTTTGCTAAATGTTTCCCATTTAACCTAACAGTTTCAACTCCTATAGTTGTAGTGTCATAACTGAAGTTTATAATCCTTTATACACGTTAGTTGCCTTCTATGATGCTAGTTCCCAACATAGAATTTTTTTAAATACGCCCATGTTTGGTTTGTTAGAACAACGAAATGGGAAATGGGACTGTTCAGATTAACCCCACAAAATACCTGGTACATCCAACACTGTTCAGACACACCCCATCCCATGTTCGAGCTAACCACAAGTGTAGGGTTTGCTCGAACAGTGAAAAATCAAACTTTAACATGTTTTTCTGATTCCACTTTGTTTTCAATTTAAGCTAAAACTTAAGCTAAATGTATGCTAAAACTATAGTTGAATACTTCTGGACAAAAATATCAGTCTCCTAACTTCATTTTATAACAAATTACATCATTTTTTCACAATTTTGTTCGAACTAGCCCCGGTCTCCCCTATGATATATTTTTCAATGCACTGTTACAGCCCATACTTTTATGACTACTTTTACATATGACTATTTACCATTTTAAGAATTAATATATCTTATCGCTAAGTACTATGACTAAGCTGCCTCTCCTGCACTACTATCATACTGAACTATGATGAGCTGGATGCACTATCGTAGCCCATCTATATCGTAAACACTAAGATATTTTTTTTCATCCATCACACATACGAATCGGTAGGCCTATACCTCTGATAGTTTTACAAGCTGTAATACAATATAACTAGAAGAAAACACCAGATGCAAAGCATAGCTGCTGCTAAATTGCACATACACATTTTATTTAATTGGCTACAGGATCGTTTATATCAGCTTGGGGGGAGGGGCGTAGGCAGATTATTAAAACTCTGAAATTACTAATTTTGGCGGATTAGTAATTTTTATTTCTGATGGGATGGTTACTAATTCTCATGGCGGATTTTATTTGTTTGGCCATGTCCTAAATACACTTCTCTACCATTTTGATCCGGTTATGCACAGAAACACGACATAAACTGGCGATGTATTTGTTGCAAGCCTGAAATTTTTTTGTGTTTCTTTGATTTTATTTGTTTAACGAAATATGTCAGAATTGACGTATGGGATAAACAATTAGACAACGTTAACGTGAAAATGAAAATGTTGCAATAATGTGCAATAGCGTGCAATAGTGGACCCACCGTGGAATAACAAGTTTTAAAATGCCAGTGCTCCAGATAATGTGAGCTCGTTTTTTTAAAAAAGATAAATAATTTTAGGGGTACAAGTATTCACAGCTTGTTTGCATTTACGCACGGTGTATGTTGTTGCGTAGCTTTATATGGCATGTTTGCGGTTTTCGTGCTGTTATATTCGGAAATATATCAGTGTATTCACAATAAAGTTGTTTACCTCGATAAAAATTAGTGGGTAAATACTCTATCAGACTATAAAGTTGGCCAAATATTATGTGACATTTTACGTAATATGTTACGTAACGTTATGTAACAAGTTACATAGTGTATGACCGGCTTTAGGTTATCTGGAGCACTGAATATGTTACCAAACTCACCAGAATGCTGCTTGAGGACATATAGAGGTTTATCTTTGCAGAACTTTTGTAGATCCCGGGGCATTTCAACTGCATCGGGAATTTCTTTGTGTGTTGCATCCAGGTCGACTTCAGCATTTCCCTTGAGACAGAAAAATGACACAATATAATATAGGTTTGTAATAAAATGCTAAAAACAGATTACTTAATTGTGCAGATAATAAATAATAATTATGTTGTTCTGTTAAAATATATCAATGGAAATATTTAAAAAAAGCTGTAGTTTGTTGTATCAGTCTATCCTATTTATGTACCTGCTATTGTTAAAATCAATGTAGTGTACTTGTCAGATATCAGAGCGGTCTCTGGCAGCCAGTTTTGTCATGATATGAATGCAGTTGAGATGGGTGGCTCTCATATTAGTGTAGCAGCAAATTAAGTGACCCAAAATTAAGACAACCTTCCACCGAAAAACAACATTAGTTATCATATACCGTTGGAAAGCTTGAAATCTCAGAAATATGGCTAGGGGGGATAACAAGCGCAAAATTTTGGACGAATTTGGCAGTTTTACCTTTTGTGCACCACGGTATAGCATATGGTGACTGCCCTATGTTCAGAAGGTTCTATGTTCAGAAGGTTCTATGTTCAGAAAATATTTGGGCAATATTTGTTCAAAAGGTTCTATGTTCAGAAGGTTTTATATTCAGAAGGTCCCATGTTCAGAAGGTTCTATGTTCAGAAGGTCCTATATTCAGAAGGTCCTATGTTCAGAAGGTCCTATGTTCAGAAAAAAAATGTTTAAAAGGTCCTATATTCAGAAGGTTCTATGTTCAGAAGGTCCTATATTCAGATATATTCAGAAGGTCCTATATTCAGAAAATTCTTTGTTTTATGTAGGAAAAAACATACATCTATCAATTTCGACCTGTAAATTAGGCCTACAATGCAAGATAACAAATCAGAGGCTCTCCTTTGAGCTCATTCGGTCAGATGAGCTTTTGTCATGGCGCGTTGTCCGTCGTCTGTCCGTCCACAATTTGCCAAAATCGCTATTGGGACTTCAATCAACATAGTGAACAGCCACAAACTAGGAGTGATCACAAAAGGATAGTTCCCGCAATTCAGGAATATGACACAACTGTATATCTGGTAATTTTCGCGTGTTCAAATATTCGCGAATTTCTGATTTTGGGACTTTTCACGAAGGTCAGAATTCGCGAATTTTCATTTTTCTTTAGAAGTGTATTATAATAGTAATTTTCGCGAGATTCTGGAATTCGAATTTCTCCTCCTCGCGGAATTCGCGAAAATTAAAACCACGCGAATATTACCAGATCTACATTATATCTGAATTCAAATCCACCTAAATCCGGTGCTAGTTTGAACTTGTAGGAAGTTCAAACAAAAAACACCTGTAATTACAAAGATGAGCTATATACGGCGCCATCGACACTTTTCTTTCTTTCATTTTTGTTTCTTCATTTTAGTCTATTCCAGGGGGTGGGGGGTGTCTGTAACCCACTGCATATCCCCGAAATGCGTTGTATTGTTGGCTTGACCAATTAGAGCCTTGTTTTACCTATAGGCCTACCATGGGCCACAAATAGTTTGGCAAATCTGTAGCACATGTTTTACGTCGATTTCTGAACGATTTTGACCCGATTTATTTGAAATTTTGCACAGTTCATTTTCAAGTCAAATCCTAACACCGGTAACAGTTTAGTTAGATCACTCGACATGTAATAGAATTCCAGAATGCATATAATTTTACGTTCACAAAATTTCATGAAAATCGCTTGATAATTGACGGAGTAATTACCGAAAAACATGCGCTACTGGTTAGTTCTGTTTTAATGTATAGCGTGGGATGGAGTTAGCCCTGGATTGATTCGTTTCACCTGAAAAAATCAACGTTTTTCAACATGGCGGTGACTGAGATGGATCTCGACTCCAAGGTCTGAGAAATGTTCACAACGTTTTAATGACTGTGAGGAAAATGAGCTGAGCATGCGCCATCGTAGCTAAAATGTTACTAATTCGAAAAAAAACTATTTTCTTAGATATGTCCGTCCCACGATTTTGTACAGGCCCGTAGCCAGGGGGAGTCGGAGGAGTCGTACGACCCCCCCCCCCCCCCCCCTCACGGCTGAAGATCCACATTTTGGCCATACATCTAGTACAAGAGGAATGAGCCTATTTTTGGAGTTGAGTTGACACTTAAATTCCTAGAGATAAAAAATATATCACGGGAAAGGTTTAAGTCTCTAGTTAGCTCCCGCCGTCACCGTAGGTGAGACGGAGGGAGCTATGGATTCTACCTCCGTTTTTTTTGCCTCTTCTTTTGCCTATAACTTTGTAAGAAAATAAGCTAGGATAACAATTTTTGGTATGTGTGTTACTTCCAGGTGGATAATGAACAGGTTAAAATATTTTTAATCTGAATTCAATACGCAAGGTCGAGGAGAAAATGATGATGTTACGGCGTTGGGCCGTTGGGCCGTCCGTAAACAATTCGTTTCCGGGGCATATCTCTGAAAGTACTTGTCCGATTGTCTTCAAATTTTACACACAACACCCCTAGGGGGTCTAGTTGTGCCTTTTGGGGTATTTGAACTTTGACCTACTTCTGGTTCAGAACTATGACCTATTTAGACGTTTTGACGCGCACTTCGTTTCCGGAGCAGATCTCGCAAAGTACTGGGCCGATGACAGTCATATTGCACATACATGTTCTCTAAGGTCCCTAGTTGTGCCTTTTCAGGTTTTTGGACCTTGACCTTGAAGTTGACCCAGCACTTTGACCTAATTTATAACATCGGTAAATCCGACTGAAAGATTTTGCGGAATATCATGAAAACCGCTCAAGATAGCTACACCATTACTATAAAACAAATTGTGAGGTTTCAGGAGAGGATGTATCTTGAAAAATTTCAGGTCGATAAAATTGAAAATGGCCGCCTATCGGCCATTATTCACCTCGACAGGCCTGATATTGCGGAATATCATGAAAACCGCTCAAGATAGCTACACCATTAATATTAAATAAATTGTAAGGTTTCAGGAGAGGATGCATCTTGAAAAATTTCAAGTTGATAAAATTTAAAATGGCCGCCTATCGGCCATTATTCACCTCGACAGGCCTGATATTGTGGAATATCATGAAAACCGCTCAAGATATCTACACCATTACTATAAAACAAATTGTAAGATTTCAGGAGAGGATGCATTTTGAAAAAATTCAACTCGTCCAAGTTCAAAATGGCCGCCAATCGGCCATTATTCACTTTCACATGGCTGTTATTTGGTAAACCGTGCTAGATGGCTAGACCATTACTATAAAACAAAATGTGTGATTTCAGGAGAGGATGCATCTTGGAAAAATTCGACTCGATAAAATTCAAAATGGCCGCTTATCGGCCATTATTCACTTTCACAAGGCCGATATTTGGTCAACCGTGCTAGATGGCTAGACCATTACTATGATACGAAATGTGAGATTTCAGATGAGGATGTATCTTGAAAAAAATTGACTTGATCAAATTTAAAATGGCCGCCTTTTCGGCCATTATTCATTTTCACATGGCTGATATTTGGTAAACCGTGCTAGATGGCTAGACCATTACCTGATTACTATAAAACAAAGTGTGAGTTTTCGGGGGAGGATGCACCCTGAAAATTTTTAACTTACGAATTCAAAATGGCCGACAATCATTATTTACCTTGATAGGCCTGATATCAGGTAAACCGTGCTAGATAGCTAGACCATTACTTTAAAACAAAATGTAACGTTTCGAGAGAGGATGCCTTTTAAAAACTTTAGACTCAATCGAATTCAAAATGGCCGCCTATCGGCCACTATTTACTTTTACATTGCTGATATTTGGTAAACAGTGTTAGATAGCTGGACCATTACTATAAAACAAAATGTGAGATTACAAGAGAGGATGCATCTTGAAAAAAATTGACTCGATCAAATTCGAAATGGCCGCCTATCGGCCATTATTCACTTTCACATAGCCGGTTTTTGGTAACCGTACTAGATGGCTAGACCATTACTATAAAACAAAATGTGAGATATCAGGAGAGGATGAATCTTAAAAATTTTTGACTTGATCAAATTCAAAATGGCCTCCTATCGGCCATTATTCACTTTCACATGGGCGATATTTGGTAAACCTTGCTAGATGGCTAGACCATTACTATAGAATGAAAAGTGAAATTTCAGCTGAGGATGCATCTTGAGTTCGGGGTTCGGTTCCCGGTCACGGCGGTTTGAAAGAAACAAAAATGTTTCTCCCCCATCCACGTGTAAAACTCAGTATTGTGGGGAGCCTACGTGACCGAGAGGCAGCGTGCTCGGCCTCAGACCGCCAGGGCTCGAATTTCGAATCCTGTGTCTGGAGGACAGTGTCATCTCATTCATCTCACCATCCTCAGGAGGTTCTCCTGGCCCAGTTTTGCCTATATGTGAACAAAGGTGGCCTAAAGCCCGATTCATTCCATTGCGACAACTGGCGTGACGAAAATGTAACAGTTTTGAAAATGGTCGCGATGCCTATCGCGCTCGCGTACGTCGTCGCGCTGGTACGTTTCGGCAATGATCAAATAATGTGTTTGGAAACTGACGCGACGTCATTTAAAGCTGACAATCACGTCACCAATTCCAGCTATATAGAAATGATTGTATGTATGTGTGATACAGTAAATGATGGGAAAATATCACATTATAAAATGATGTAGCAGGTAATTTATAAGATAAAGGTTAGATGTAATACAGTAAAATACTGTGACGTTTATCAGAAATATTACCTTTAGATTTTATTTCATTTTAGTGTTGATATATGTTTTAAGTATTGAAGGGCCAGAAGCGTTGTGCAGGCAACTGTTCTTGTGTGTATTTGGGGATTTGTTTGTTCGGCTCGCTGTGTTTGCTATGGTACATGCTCTCGCCTCACTCTGGGACAGGGTGACTAAGAAATGAACTATACATAATACGCGAATGGAAAAACAAATAAATTTAATAAATACGTACATTGAAGTAAGCCTGATAAAACAGATATGATAAAACCTTTCATTTGATGTATATGGTGACATGCTTTGTTGGACATACTAAGTACTAAGTAATATACTAAATACTTTCGTTCACTGGGATTAGTGTGTGAAATATCTATCGATTGTAAGTTAGAGGGCAAAGGGGGCCATGCTGTATGGTCTTTGTATTGAAATGGCCTGCCCCCCTTTGCCCTGGCTCCCTTTGTCCAAGGGTTAGAGGTGGGAAATTTAGCCAATTATCTCTCCCAAAAGTGATCTCCTGACTAAAGTAAGAACTAGAATACAATGGCAATATATAATGTACCACACAAAACAAAAGATTTTCAAAAGAAATCACATAAATTCATCAATAATTTCATAAAAATATATAAGCTTATATTCATAAGATTGTTGCCAAAAACTCCCTGTCGTCTATTACTTCTATCTGGGCGCCACAGGAGGTGAACCATAACTGTCTCAATAATAATTAAAATTTCGCCATGAACTATCTGCACACGGGAAAATAAACGTATCTACATTTTTGACACAAGGACTGTTTAAAATCAGATTTAAGTATGTCTTACCTTTCTCACACATTTGTCTGTTAATACTGGTTGATGGTTGAGATTACTGAACATGAAATTCTCGACTGATAAACTGATGAACCATTATCATTGTATGTACATATAAATCGCTTTCTTGTGTGCTATTTACAAATCACTATGTGCACATTATGTTTCGAAAATAACTCCATCCTGTAATAACACAAATCACACTTCACTACCGCACGTACATTTTGTCACCCCACCCATTGTAACCTGTCCATGCATGAGGATCCACAGATGATCTTCCTCAAAGACAGGTGTTTTTGTTTCTTTTTTCTCATGTTGCTGTTTTTTCTGTTATTTTATTACTGTCATATGAAGATAAATAACCCAATTAGCAAACTACTGTTTGTTTATGCACCGTGCATATTGGTAAATGTACATGATTTTTCAAGAAACCACTGGCGATATGTACCCATGATAATTATGCATTATTACCATTTTCGAAAAAATCACTTTTTTATCATCAATCTTGAAAAACTCGATTATTGTGATGTATTTCAAGATATATTTATGTACCCCATCATCATTCATATATCATTTGTATTTCTCAATTCCTGGTATTATATATTGGCATTACTATACTTTACTCATGCTCACAAACTGATCGTGACTAATAACCTTAATAATAATTGTCTAACTCTCGTCAAATATGAAATCAAATGTAATGTTTCCTATGCAAACCATTACTTCTCTATAATTTATTTGTATTGGCCTCGTCTCTCTGCCGCCATCGCCACGCCTAACATATATCGCTATATTCATACTTCACTATATTATAATTACCTTAACAATGAGTGCGACTAATGATATTTTAGAGAGGTATGGCGGCACAGAGGCAAATTCCCTAACACATGTTATTGGAAATGATATTGAAATAGATATCTTAAATACCAATCAAATACCATCAGTTAAAAATTCCCCATATATGAACAATGAAGAATTTATATCCTTTTGTGGTAAGCATCAAAATAATTTTTCAATACTTAGTTTAAATATTCAATCATTACGCGCTAAATTCAATGAATTTGAAGTACTGGTTGAGACGCTACGAAATAATGGATGTAAATTGAGTATAATTTGTTTACAAGAAACGTGGTTGACTGAAAATAGTTCTTTAAGTGGTTTACAAATAGAAGGCTATGAGTTAATTTTTCAGCCTGCTAGATGTAGCTCTCATGCTGGATTAGCCTTTTATCTAAGTACCGAATATAAATTTGAATTTTTGGAATAACATACCGACTCGACCTTCTGGGAAAGTCTTTTTATTAAAATAACTGGTGAAAATTTAAATAAAGCTGTTATTGTTGGAAACATATACAGACCACCACGTAACCACAACCATAATTACCAATCTTTTATTTCCGATATCACTCCCATTCTTTCCACACTAAACACTCGTAACAGCGAAGTTATACTGGCTGGTGACTACAACATTGACTTACTAAAAATAACAAGTAAACCTATTTTTTGTGAATTTTTAGACACAGTGAATTCTTTTGGGTTTTATCCTCAAATTACTCTTCCCACGAGACTTGCTGAACGCAGTGGATCATTAATCGACAATTTTTTCTGTAAACTATCACCTAAAATATGTAACAGTTCAACGTGTGTCCTGACTTCCAAACTATCAGACCATTTCCCTTATTATTTAAGTATTGAAAATATAACGCACATTAAACCTTTAACTAACTATATATTTACTTGCGACCAATCCTCGGAAGCCTTGATGAAATTTAAGGAAGAAATAGAAAGAGCAGATCTTGTAGACAAGGTTACAAACAGTCAATCACTTGATCCAAATATAAATTATAAAATTTTTGAGGACATTCTCATTAATGCTAAACAAAATAATCTACCAGTTAAAAAGAAAAAAATAAACAAACGAAAACATAAGAAATCACCATGGATTACATCTGCTATTGTAAAATCGATTAATAAGCGAGATAAAATGTATAAAAATCTATGTAAAAGTCATTTAGAATCAAATCATTATCGTATACTCAAAACAAACTTTAAAACATACAATTATATTCTAAGACGTACCATATTTATCGCTAAAAAACAATACTATTCACAAATATTTCTTAAATACAAGTCAGATTTAAAACAAACTTGGGCCACTATTTCTACAATTTTAAATAAAAATAAAAAAAAACATAAATGATTCGCAGATAATATTAACATAGCTGGCAATTTAACAAGCAATATGCTTGATATTGTAAACCATTTCAATAACTATTTTATTAATATTGGACAGGACATTTCTAGAAAAATCAGCCATCCAAAATCTCGTTCAAATAAATATTCAAATTATCTAAAAAATCCTACAAAAAAACGTTTGGTTTTTGAAAAGGTTACCGAAGCCTCTGTGAGCAAAATTATTGACAGTTTAAAGCCTAAAACAAGTGCTGGACCAGACAATATTAGTAACAATTTAATAAAAATAATAAAACAGGAGATTGTTCCCTCATTAACCATAATAATCAATCAATCATTAGAAACAGGCATATTTCCAGACAGCCTAAAAATTGCTGAAGTTGTACCATTATTTAAAAAAGATGACCCCACTACTGTCAATAACTATCGACCCATTTCACTTCTCAACAGCATTTCTAAAATATTTGAAAAAGTTATCCATGAACAATTAAATTCATACCTTTTTAAAAATTATCTTCTATATGGAAGTCAATATGGATTTAGATCTAATCACTCAACGGAACTTGCAGCACTTGAATTGGTCGATAGAATATCAGGTGCTATGGATAGTGGGCAAGTTCCGCTAGCCATTTTTTTAGACTTATCTAAAGCCTTCGATACTTTAGACCATAACATTCTCCTACATAAACTTAGCTTTCTTGGCATAAAAGACATGTATCTAAATTTACTGAAAAATTATCTATCTGACAGAAAACAATACGTCGAAATTAATCAAATCAAATCAAATTTACTTCCAATCACCACAGGTGTACCGCAAGGATCCATATTAGGCCCTCTATTATTTCTAGTATACATTAACGATTTACCCGAATCAACAAAATTGTTTAAATTAATTTCCTATGCGGACGATACCACTTTTTTAATTAACCTTAACAAACAGGACATGTCAAATAGACAAATACTAGAGACAAAAATTAACTCCGAGATGAAAAAAGTCGCTGATTGGCTGGCGGCTAATTTGTTATCACCAAATTGCGACAAATCCAAATTCATGTTATTTTATAAACCCCCCAGAAAGATTCATATACCGAATATTAAGCTTAATAACAATGACATAGATCATGTGAAGGAATTCAACTTTTTAGGCCTACTTATAAACAATAATCTCACTTGGAAAACACATGTTAATAAAATATGTAGCAAAATGTCCCAGTCCGTGGGAATAATAAATTGTTTAAAGACTACGTTACCCAATAATATACTACTAGCACTGTATAACACGTTGATTCTACCACATATACATTACTGTATTCTTGCGTGGGGGTATGATTTCAAACGAGTATATAAACTTCAAAAAAGGGTTCTTAGAATAATTGATAAATGTCCTATATTTAGTCATACAGACCCAATATTTATAAAATTTAACCTATTAAAAGTCAAACATATTTTTGAACTCAACCAACACAAATTTGTTTTTAAATGTATCCACAGTAATGTACCCGATTTTTTTAAAGATTTTTGTCCAGACCAGATCACCAACTTACACAATTATAATACCAGGAATTGTTTAAATATTAGACAAATTGAAACCAGAAGGGAATTTCGCAAAAAATGTTTACGATACGATCTAATTCAGAAAATAAATCATACGCCAAATATAATTCATGATAAAGTTCAAACACATAGTTTTAAAGGTTTCTCTAATTATATAAAAAAATACTTTATAACTTTATATTCAAGTACGTGCAACAATGCACAGTGCTATTCATGCAAAAATGCCAATATTTAACTGTCATTTCTTATTTATTACAATTTAAAAATCATTATATTTTTCATATGTATATATGTTTATTTCATTTTAAAATTGTTGTTGTCTGAACGTTTTGCGGTGGCTCTTTTGCTAGCGGTCCCAATCGACCTTAAAAAGAGTCTCCAGACCACCAATGTATATATATTGTTGTGTAATTTTTTTCTTTGTCAAAGGTCAAATAAATACTATCTATCTATCTATCTATCTATCTAAGATATGTATGAGATGTCTATTTATGTTTTTTGTATACTTATGTTCATAATTCATAACTATGACGTCATTACTATATATAATTGATGGCCCCCTAGGCAGCTGATAAATGATCCACCTTTATAAATATTCAGTAGAAATTGGTGAAAAAGTGACGTCACAACTATCACGACATGACGTCACATATGCACGTTTTATGAAAAACTCGACCACTTGCCGCAAAAACTGTTCATGCTTCGTAAAACTAGACGTTCATACATTTGCAGCGATATATTATTTGTCTCTAGGAATTGAGGTGTCAACTAACTCCTTAAATAACGTCAATTTTCAGATTTCCTCCTCCACTAATCGACATAATTGAAACTTCAGGAATGTTGTTATAGGCCCTATACCGTTTCTGGCACTAAAAATTACTTTCAATTTATGAGAACATTTGTATTGACATTTGTCTCGTGTTTTGCTAGGGTGATATTGGACATTTATTTTACATTTAGTTACCATTGTGACTGATTGGAAAATTTACCGTTTAATGACGTATAATTATGAGGTGACGTAATAATATAAGGTTGAGTTCCCTTATTATATAGGCCTACATCGTCCATACATGCATCGTGTTATTACTACACAGACCTATCCATTGTCACCGTTTAATGACGTATAATTATGAGGTGACGTAATAATATAAGGTTGAGTTCCCTTATTATATAGGCCTACATCGTCCATACATGCATCGTGTTATTACGACACAGACCTATCCATTGTCACCGTTTAATGACGTATAATTATGAGGTGACGTAATAATATAAGGTTGAGTTCCCTTATTATATAGGCCTACATCGTCCATACATGCATCGTGTTATTACGACACAGACCTATCCATTGTCACCGTTTAATGACGTATAATTATGAGGTGACGTAATAATATAAGGTTGAGTTCCCTTATTATATAGGCCTACATCGTCCATACATGCATCGTGTTATCACGACACAGACCTATCCATTGTGATTTTTGTCCCTAAAAACGGTTTAATTATAACGCTTAATACTTAAAGGTATCTTCTTGTCTCATGGACTCTTGTTTCTGGAAATCGTGTGGTAAGTTTGTGGTTAAATTAAATTTAAAATGTGTCATCTCAGATCGGGGCTGTGGACTCCGGATGGGGCTGATGGGCAGCTACCCCCCCCCCCCCATGGAATTTTCAAATCATGCCTTATTCTTAGTAAAAAATTCACCTGGGTTAAGATAAAGACCAATCTCAATCGACCCCCGCAAGGTCAAAATTTCCAGGCACAATGCAAGAATTCGCTGCGCAGTAGTCTATTTTTTCAGCAGAATGATTTATTGTCTACTTTAGGTGCACAAGTCATTGATCCCAACCAACTGATTTAGGCAGTAACTGAGTACGTAGGCCTCTAGGATAGGATTCGGATCTACGAATGTATCGAATCACGTTCGTTCTCCTTGGCGCAATGGATGACTTCTCAAGTTCATCTTAGGTCAAAAATGAGGGACAGAATAACGCATAATGAATTTAGCCTTCATCAGCCACCTGATTTCTTATGTCTATCATACCCCTTTCTAAATGTAGTCGTACAATAAAAATATTGTAAAAGAAAATAGTTGTCGTCACGAAAGCTCCACACCTACAATTTGTAGGCCCTATTACTTCCATATTAATACCAGTGATGCATATGATGAAACTCAAGGTCAAGTTCAAAGATGGGTGACATTTACCTATTTTTCAAGGCAAATAGCTAATAAAGGAAAACGTTTGTCATCACGATTTGAAGATAAATCTTGGTTCATACAATTTGTATCGCTTTAGTACCCATACAATTGATAGAACTGATAAAACTGTATCTCAAATTCGAATATAGTGATCTTGAGCTTTTTTGTTATCAAATATTGTCATTACGATATCTCAGAAAACTCCAGGTCAGGGGGGAGAGTTGATAGAGTAAGCCTACATAGGCCTCATGTGATGGCGGAGGCATACAATTGACGCATACATGTATCAAATTCCCCTTCTAGTTTGACTTAATATTACATCTGAAGCAATATTGTTACGTTAAAGGCTAGATGTGTGGCAAAAAATTACGTGCCACTATTTGGGCAACATGAATAATTACCTAAATAAAGAACATATATTGGCCTAAATATATGCTCTAGAATGCATCATTTTAAGCCTTGGATTTCATTTTATTCAAGGGGGGGGGGGCATGCCCCAGGACCCTCTAGAGCATATAGGAGGCTGGATGTGCCAGCTGTCGTTTATATAAATTATTGTGAAAAAAATTGTGTATCCTCGTTGTCTGTCGATTCCTGGATCCACAACTGTCTTTGGTTGTTCAGGCATACCCCAAAACAGCATTATCTACAATCTTTAGTAGAATGCATACTTCTGTCATGGCATATAATATAGCTAATTAAATACATGAAATTACACTCGAAATCATTAATGAATCCTTTGTCAAGTCAGTCAGCTAGGAAACGCCAAGATATTTTTTGTGCGCTCACATTCTCAAAACGGAATTTATTCATGTTAGTAGGGGAGACCGGGGTTAACTGAGACAAGGGGCTAACTCGGACAGGCCTCTAATAGGAAATTCCATGATATGACAATATCAGTGGCCTCGTTTTCAAGAATGGAGGGATTCCCCCTTCCACTTGAACTACAATCCCAGTGGAACTAGCAGAGTTGTGTGAGCAGGCAAAACTAAATGTATTTTTTTGCCTTTCAAGTAATTTTTCACGTCTCAATTACGAATCTCATAAAACTTAAATTACTATAGTTGTATTATACTGAAATATATCACTGAAAACACTCATATTTACTGCCTAATTTACAATTATTAGATGTTCGATGCTGTACCATACCCACATGCCAGGTCATATTTTTCATAAAAGGTCAACCCGGGGCTAACTAGGACAATTCTGACGGGGCTTACTGCGACAGTCCCAGTTAGCCCCGGTGTGTCCCAGTTTGCCCCAGTTGTAATAGAGCATTGTGGCCCACTTAACCCCTGTGGGTACTGACATGTGACTTAAATATATGTTTGCGCAACTCAATTAACATTTGTTAGGCCTACTTTAGATTGTATGTATTGGGGATGGACACAATGTGGGTGTTACGTTGTATCAACACATTAGGCCTATAGTGCATCGGGGATCAGCTGTTATTTTCTGCATTATTTTGTTGCACTTTAAACCTTTGTGTTTAAACGGCAAATATATGTTTATTTATAGCTCACCCCCTTCAAACTATTTAGAATCATCACAGGATGCAGTATACCTTGTTTAATCTCTATAGATCCTAAATTGCGGTACGTTTAGGAGTGTCCCAGTTAGCCCCTGGCCTTGTCCTACTTAGCCCCGTATACGGGGCAAACTGGGACATTTTTTTTTTAATTCACCAAATCTGTATAGGTTTTAGTTGTCATTTATTAAAGGCCCTTGTGACAATAACACATATCACACCTAGGTTGAATGATTGTTTTGAATCTCTAACTCTATTATTGTCTGCCCCAGGGCGATATATGATAAAAGTGTTCCAGTTAGCCCCGGTCTCCCCTATAACTATTCATGTTGAAATATACGTTCTTTTTCATTCAAAAAGCATGTATTAAATTGCTCAACATCATGACATCTATTCAGTGGTAGACACATAAATATAAAATGGCACGTGATCGTAATAATATGTCCCAGTTAGCCCGGTCTCCCCTATAACTATTAATGTTGAAATATACGTTCTTTTTCATTGAAAAAGCATGTATTAAATTGCTCAACATCATGACATCTATTCAGTGGTAGACACATAAATATAAAATGGCACGTGATCGTAATAATATGGATTGATTTAGCACTTTAAAGAGTAAAAACTCAGCAGAAATTAAAAACACAATTTATGTTTAGGCAGGAAATGCGCAATATGGGTTTTTATATTAATCCCTGTGCTGCTTAATTGTTTGTGAGTATTTTTCATTCATTTGAAGCTCAATTGCTAACGCAAATTGCTAACGCAATTTCCTGCTTCAAATGAAAATAATATTATTTCTAAAAAATAGACATCTTCCAAATGTTATTTTATTTAGTCTGAAATTTGCTTGAAACGTATATATTTTGACTTAGCAGCACAAGGGTTTAAAACAAAGTCGCGTGAGCATGCCCCCGCACCCCCCCCTTTACCGACAGTAAGAAAAGTACAAAAAGGTCCACTTTTTGCTCAAAACGACCCCCCACACAAAAATCCTGGCTACGGGCCTGAGTGAGTGAGTGAGTGAGTGAGTGAGTGAGTGAGTGAGTGAGTGAGTGAGTGAGTGAGTGAGTGAGTGGGTGGGTGGGTGGGTGGGTGAGTGAGTGAGTGAGTGAGTGAGTGAGTGAGTGAGTGAGTGAGTGAGTGAGTGAGTGAGTGAGTGAGTGAGTGAGTGAGTGAGTGAGTGAGTGAGTGAGTGAGTGAGTGAGTGAGTGAGTGAGTGAGTGAGTGAGTGAGTGAGTGAGTGAGTGAGTGAGTGAGTGAGTGAGTGAGTGAGTGAGTGAGTGAGTGAGTGAGTGAGTGAGTGAGTGAGTGAGTGAGTGAGTGAGTGAGGTTACTTACATTCATTAGAGACAGTTCTTTGTCCTTTTCAGTGACGTTGAGATGCGGCATGATGTAGCACGCTTCAGACTGTGGTGAATATAAGATCATTCGGTCCTGTACAAAATCAGAAGTATAACAAATTAATTTTATTGATTTAATAATCTATTAACATTAGACCAAAACGTGTTAATCATTTAAAGTACACATACTCAAACTAAGTAGTTTACTAGCTTTAATACGTACACTGGTGTAGTCCAGTGCACCAATGATCTGGATTAGACCGTCTTCATTTTTCACCAATTTCAATTCCGTGTTGCGTTTGTTGTCCATCCAACTGTCCTTGTCAATGGCAGTTACATCCTGTTACAAAGATGAAATAGCTTATTTGGTTCTTCAATATTCATTACTTCAACAATAAATTATAATAAGATAAATGTAAACAATGGTTTTGAATGCAGTTTGACCTGTGTGGATCTTAGATGTCAGGGTTGATCAGAGCCAACTCTCAACTATTTCATTAACATTTTTATTAAATTAAAAACCTCTGCAGAGCAATATTTCGAATAATGATCTAATAAGAAATACGCAATTAATTGTGTCATGCGTCGCTCCCACTTTATTAGATCAACAAATTTACAAATCAGAAGATTGCAGGCCCTGGATGGCATAGTTCTCGTGGAGATGACCAAATATAAATATTTTTGCCCCTACCAGCTTGAACACTGTTTTGATCAGACAGATGTGATTTTTTTAAATGATGTCAGTTTTTAAATTATACCATGCTAAATATGACCCACACCTATACATGTTGTTGCTTATGGGGATACAACAAGCAGCCAGCTTAGTATATATGGACATGGGTCTAATAATAGCCATACCATTCTGACTATTATTGGTCTTGTATGGTTCGTACTTGGTATACCATTACAATGCCGGTATGCATTTGGGGCGTGGGTATTAATAATGTAACAAAATCACAAAAAATTGCTAATTTTAAAACTAATTTAATAATGCTAGCAATCACCATATTATTTCTCTATTGTTGTAAATATTTATTTAATAATACCCTACAATCACTATTAAATTTATACATAACTGTCATAACATTTTAGATAAACGGACAGCTCAGAGGTAACAAACAATGACGAGTGCAATTATTTGATTGAAGTGACTGCAAAATGTAACTTTACATTTGTCACTGATTGATTTATAGTTGTAGTATTTATATTCCTACCTCCTTATTTATGTTGTTGAAATAGATTGCTCCTCCTATCACATTGACAAGCACAGTAACACTGGCTAGAACAGCCCATATGATAGCAATCAAGAGTTTGATGTTCGAGGATTTGTTTTCTTTCACCAGGTCCATCTGAGACAAAAAAATATAATCTTAATATGACTGTGAGCGACTGGGCGCTCTGACTGGGCGTTAGTAACTAAATGAAACTGGCTCTCCCACAAAGAAAGAATAGCACTGCAACTGCAATCATTTCATTTAACCAGACCAAACACTGCTATGCTCTCAGCATCTGCTCTTTATCCATATACACAGATATAATATATCACTTACCTTGTCGTCTTGACTTTTTTCAAACACCATTCTCCCTGATATTTTCAACGCCTTATATTTCTACCACGATGTCTGGTATGATATGAAGTCAATTCTCAAAATTTGACCCGATTTATACGACTTGCAGGGCTTTACCCAGCAGCTATAATAGACTAAGATCGTACTTCCTGCATATGTTTTGCCAAATTTGCATTAATTTAAATGATTTCTGGGTCTTATCCAACTACTATAATAATATCTAAGATCGTAATAATAACTAAGATCGTACTTCCTGGATCATTTTTATCGTCCTACTTAGATGAGTTATATTTACTGGCAGTAGGGCAATTCAAGTATTGTTATAGGCCTAATACACTAAGATCGTGATGCCATTCGATCATTTATCCTATACTTATGATGTATTTTTGCTGGCAGTGATACGATTCAAGTACAGTATTCAAAAGAAGCCTTACCAATAGCTTTTATAGATAGTAGAAACGGACTAATAACCCATTGGGAGCCAATATTTACTATTTACTTCCTTTTCTTGATACATCAAAATTATAACTACATCGTCGTTTCGATCAATTATAACTACATCGTCGTTTCGATCAAATCATTTTCAAGCCAAAAATGTAATCGAGTTGTTAAAATAATTACTTTATTTCACCGAGCTGCGGTTTAATCAGTGTTAATACTTTCAGCTTACTTCCCATTTAATCCGTGTAATTCTTATTTCTGCTCGGTAAATTGAATGTAGGACACCCAGGAGTCTTATGTTTGGAGTGCTGTTTAAAAAAGATGCGGCAGAGCATTTTCTCATGTGTGGCTTGGGTAGGAGTCCCGGTGTGGTGGTTACGCCGAATGCCTGTCACGTTGGAGCTTTGGTTTCCAGGTTTAATAAAATGTTTCTTATTTGCCCACTCTTGGTCTTAATGATTCCATAGTGTGCACAGCGTACGTGACCGGGAGGTAACGTGCTTGGCTTCGATTTTCGAATCCTGTATCTGGAGGGATTGTTTTCTGATTTATCTCGCCATCCTCAGAAGGTGTGTCTTACTGTTTTATGCAAATGACAAGTTTTACTAGCCGGAACATGAAATTGTCTTGCTTCTCTTTACGTATGCTATTATTTAGTACAATCGTTTCATTGAAAATAGCTGGCAGTTTATCTTTTCTTAGTTTAAACATGAGCATCATAATTCTGAATATGTATAATTGATCAAGTGGAAGACGTTTTAGATTATGAGAGAGCTCTGTATGGCGCTGGTTTCATTATTAGCTCAGCACGTTTCTGTATTTTTACGATAGATGATAAATACTTATCAGAGTTACCAGAGTAGGCAACTTAAGGATCATCTTTGCCTTACAAAAAATACCATTACCTTTTGACACACGAACAAGGTGAAGAATAGCAGGCGACCAAAACATATCTGAGTCTAACATAACTCCCATAAATTTAGTTGCATTACAGTGTTCATTTTCACAATGCCGTCTATCATTGTACTGTTTTAAACTAGAAACAATTATAAAGTGTGTTTTTTTAACATTTACACAATCATGCTATAATCGCCAACACCTTTCAGAGGATCAGCATTCCTTACGCAGGATAAACATCCGCCTACGAGGCAAAACACACGAGGCGACATGAAAAAGAAACACATTTCCATAAAACGAGAAGTTTCTTACTTTTCATTTTACATTTATCCAACTGTGAACATACATTTCCATTTAAAAAGTATAACATATGTCTCTGACGCAGTGGGCTCACAGCTGTAGACTCGACATAAGGTAGGCCTACTATTTTCAATAAAAAAAAAAAGAAAAATCGGTAACAGATTGCCTATTATCATGATTATTTGGCCATTTTTCATGTTAATCCTATTCAATAGAGCTAACCAGATACAAGTATTAGAAAGATACAGCATCAGTAAATAATTAAAATTGCGGTAATCTGCAAGAAATAATCGTTTACAGACTCGGACTCAGAACAATTTTTTCGCCACACAACAAAAAACAAATATACATATTTAATTAACATGGGTAACCAAATAATAATACCTTATAATATATGTTATAAAAAAACATCTCAATATTTGTTGTCAGGATCAGAAGACCTGCATTAAGATCAATATTCATTGCTTTAAAAAAAAAGACAACGTGTATTACTTCCACCACCATCACTGGTGCTTGCCAGCATTCATTCAATATTTGTCTACGATGTACATGTACCTCGCTTAGAGGATGTAGGCCTACCCACCAAATTGCGGTTCAACGTTGGGCCAGCGTCGCAGCCCATTGCTGGTTCAATGGCGATTAATCGTTTACGACGCTAGCCCAACACTAATACATCACTGGGTCTGCTGTATACTTTGTGCAAACACGTGGCATTCACCCAATGCTGTTTCAATGTTGACCATAGAGACAGCATTGGGTGATTGTTCTGACTGCTGCATGGGGGTGACTATGCGGGTGATGCTTCTATCCCGGCGTCAGAAACACATCAGCATTGGGCCAATGTAATGCTGGGCCACTGTCTGCGACGCTGGGCCAACATTATTCCAATCAAAACCCTTTAAGCTCTAATCACTATATTTAATCGTGAAGGTATAATTTTTCTAAACACTTTTTAAAGACGAAAGTACTTAACATGGGGACCTCAAACGTTATATTGCCCATGTTCATAAGGATTGGTGTACAGAAATCTCAACCGTTTCCGCACACAGCACCCCTCTTTCCCTAAATAGGACACGAACTCAGGCAAAATAAACTTAATAGAATACCGGTCTACGGCCGGTCCTAAAAACAATTTTATCTCAAAATGTCTATTTAAAAATAAAAAATATAACATGATTATAATTCAAGAATTAAAAACGGATTTTAAAAATTTTGTTTTTCACGCTTAGCTGATTTTAAGTGTTGAATATAATTGTAAATAAAATTGTATATTTTTTCAATGATCAGCATATTTATATTAGGTTTTAGCCAGGGATCTACATTTCTATACAAGATTATAACAATATAGAGGGTGAAACAAAATAATAAATCAATGCATCGCGTGTGTGTTTTCACGTTCGATATCGGCACCGATCGCCACCAGAATCTTTTTCATCGCCAGTACATCGCCAAACATCACCGATACTATTTTTTCTGTCGCCGCGGATGTATCCGCGAATATTATATTTAATTTCACAAGCAAAGAACAATTTTACACTTGTAAACACATTATTTTAGTGAAATAAAACGGAACAACAAACGATTTTGAATTGGAAGCTGGCGCATTGTCACTTAACGTTCACCCCCACCCCCTTGATAAGTACTTGTTGTTAGAAATTTAGCCTATCGCCCCTTTTAGTGACATTTCTAATTTGTTGAGCCATGCAATTCTATCCAAATGTTTAATCGAACGGTATCATTTTCAGACACTTGATTCTACCTGCCAAAGGGTTACTCTTTTGTCAGTATAATTACTTTGACCATAAAATAAGCTCTCTGACCACATAATTGCAATGCAAAATATAGAAGTCGTATTTTTTTCGATTAAACTATTTTCTGAATGGTACACTCAAAATAAGAATGTTAGTTATGGCATGGCTCATTGTCGGCACTAATGAGTATGCGGCACTAAAATTAATCTTGGACCGAAGAGATTGCATTGATATGTGATGTTTTTATTGCTATTCACTTCTAAACTTATAGGTTATTTTTAATTTACTGTTTTAATATTATAGGCATATAGCGTTATTTCAGTGGGTTAAAGATTAATAAACTTTTCGGGTCTTGTTTTAGGCGTGAAATAAACTGTTACTACATTAGAAGATTATCGATAATGGAATCTAGCTCTTTCCTAAACAATGTATATTTCGTTTGGCACAGGCTTGACTCATTTGAGCTTCATGCAACCTTTGTACACATACAGGCTAAATAGGTTCAAGAGAACCTCCTTTGGATGGTAATATAAGGGGAATCATATGACACTGCCTTTCAGACACAAGAAATTCGAGTTCTGACGATTTGGACGAACTGCGAACTCTGAAGTG
Source organism: Flabesymbios commensalis (assembly GCA_964017125.1). NCBI lineage: Eukaryota > Metazoa > Annelida > Polychaeta > Terebellida > Flabelligeridae > Flabesymbios > Flabesymbios commensalis. The sequence continues at coordinate 68,521,863 of OZ024913.1, forward strand.
GCAGGCATACGGCTTAACCATCACACAAGGGTCCCTTGTGGCGAATTTCTTGATCTTTGGGTTACCCTTCCATATCTTGCAAACGTTATCATAATACTTGGAAATAATATAGATGCAAATTGTATAATCAATTGATATATATTGGTGTCTGAACCCTCTATTTTATTGTTTATTTGTCTCTGAAATCTGGCATCTTCCCAGATGCTTCAATTTTTATTTATGTATTTAAATTTCGAGAAAAAAATTATCGCAAAACGTATTCGCTCTCATCTAGAGTCAAACGACCATTGTATAGTTATTGACAAAATTATTCAAAATAACACAAAAGCAACACATATGGTACGCGGGTGGTGTCTACATCTGACACGATTTAAGAAATGTGGAGATATGATCTCACTGTATACATTTGGCTCGCACTTACTGGTATGAAAAAAAAGAGTATAATTTACAATAAGCACTAGGCCTACTGAAATTTGCTTTAGCAATACCATTCTACATAGATGTGAACACAAGACCATTTAAAACATTTTTTACAATATAATAACTTATATTCACGACTACAATGTTTTGCCTAGGTGGTTCAGTAGTGGATAATTTCTAAATATGTGTAGCTCCTTCGAGATTTTGATGATGTCCATTTAAAATCCGAAATGGAATCCGTCGGCATGGACAGATCGGGTCCGGGTCGTTATTCCGACAGGTCGATATTCCGACAGGTCGTTATTCCGACAGGTCGATATTCCGACAAACAGGTCGTTATTCCGACAGGTCGTTATTCCGACAGGTCGATATTCCGACAGGTCGTTATTCCGACAGGTCGATATTCCGATAAACAGTTCGTTATTCCGACATGTCGTTATTCCGACAGGTCGATAGTCCGACAAACAGGTCTCTATTCCGACAGTTCGATAGTTCGACAAACAGGTCGATATTCCGAAAGGTCTATAACCACTATCAACAGCTACTGTGGTGATGAATAGCGATGAAGACCTATATCTAAAATAATAAAGTTGTTACTTGTGAACTCTTTTCGTGCTGCATCATTCTTTAACATTCATTTATTCATTTGATGCTTGCATTGGTGATGCAAATGTCAGCATCAAATAGGCGTTTAAAAGTGGACCAGTTAGGACTAACAATTTACACTCGGTGCTTAATTTGAGATCTGAACGCATTTGCCGGCGAAAGGGTTAACCTACACTACCCTGGGTTTCTGGGAGCCATTTGGGGGGGGGGGGGGGGGGGGGTTGAGAGTAGTGTATATAGACCCACACTTTTTTGTACAGCTGTGATATATAGATGCGTTCAGATCCATTGTTAAGCTTAATATGCCAACCAATGGCATAACTAAATTTATGTCAACGTATTTGATATCAAAAATTGTTTTTACAATTGCAGATGTATACAATTATTGTATATATTTATGTATATTCCAGCCTAATAAATAAATACATTTAATTATTGTTCCCACACATTCCCCTGATTTTTCCCTGACTGCTCAGAAAATACATCACCAGCTATTAAATTGAGCAAAATATTATTGAGCGACCTCCATAGTGCTATAACGCCGTCCAAAATGCCGGTACAAATTAGCAGTCTCATCAACATCAGTACTAAAACTAATAATACTATTTTCGAGGTAAAAGTATACAGTCAGAATGTATCGTGTTCGTATCGTGTTCCTTCAGAGCTAATATTGATCATATTAAAATTTCCTAACTTTGCCTTTTCTATGAGGATGAATGTATTAGCAGTGATGGAACAAGTTTTTTGAAGTGTTATAGCTGTGTTGCGTAAAATCTAAGACAGTAATATGAAAATCTAATTATGTTCTTGTGCCTTGAGTCACAATTATAATATTATACTATAATATTCTTATTATAAATACTATTACTTATTATCTTGTTCATGTTCGTGGCGCCAGGTTAGCTCATTGGTCGCGTGGTGGACTCGAGAGTCCGGAGGTACCTGGTTCGAGTCCCGCTGCCGCCGAAATCTTCCCTTGGTGTAGGCCTACATATGATGTGACCCAAACTGTTCAAATTCATGGTATAATAATAGCAACCGAACGTATAACCGATTCGCGCCGCCTAAAAAACGTACACAAAAAAAGGAAATAAAAATGTCAAAAAAAAACCTTGAAAAAACTTTCGTCCTGGCTGGAAACGGGCTCTTACAAATAAATGAAATAGTAAGCTCTTAATTTCGACGTCTGACTCAACTCTTTTGGTTAGATAGTACGATTTTCAGAATATTCACTGCCCTTAAACTAATATATATTTAAAATATTTTATGAAAACCGTAGAAAAATGCTATTAAGTGTGTCTCTACTGCTATTAGTTGGCAAGTTATGACGTGGGCTTGTTATGAACAGCGGTCATTTTGAATTTATCTAATATGGCTGATACACAGTAACTCCAAAGACTGGCTCTGGTATCAAATCTTATGGATAGGTCGTTATCAATGCCTGATACAGACTATTGTGTTGCTGATCTGCGTCGTTTAAACCGGTATAATGTTGTATATATATTGTCGAAATAACTTTTACATATATTTTTGTGTTTTAAATAATCCCAAATCAACTTCTAAACATCATAAATCAATTCTACATGTTCGAAAACCATAGAAAAGTGGTATCACATGCGTCTCTACGTCTATTAGTTTACAAGTTATAAAATGACCCCAATTTGAATGGCGGCCATCTTGGATTTGTCAAATAAAGCGCCCCGGCGGGTGTTCAGCTTGGCTCCCGCGATAAATCAAAATTATTATGGCCTTGGCCATACGTGGTTCAAATTTGGTGCTTTTGGGACGATTTGAACAATTCGGGTGGTAGATATGAGTTAAGCCCCCTGACTAATTTGAATACTTATGCTATGGGTCTAACGCCATTATAAATATTTTTAAATCTTTCAGTGCTGAGACTGACTTTAGACGTCAGATTCTGACGTCTAAAGTAGGTCTCAGCGCTGAATTTGTTGTCTTATTATTGGATCACATGTATCAGACAGTTTAATTTGGCATCACATGTTCTTATGTAGATACATTTAACTCTTCCTTTACCAATTTCGCATTTATGCGAATTCCATATGTGTACATGCATTAATTGCAATGTAGATATTTCATTACATGCATGGTTGAAAATCGCCAACCAGAATGGTCAGTGGCATAGACGCAATGTTCTCTTGCATGTTTAATTTGTGCGATATGCGCATGCTATAACCTGTACAATGCCCAGTGATTAGGCCTCCTTCAGGGGTCTTCCTTAAAAAAAGAAGTCGGTTTCTGGGGGTAGTTTTATCAAGGGGAAGTCGGTGAAGGAAGAGTTAAACAGTGTCACTGGTTGAAATAGCGATTTTACCATTTTTGTATGAAAAAACACGCTATATGCTATATTCTGAAAAAATACAGCGTCTGAGGCATTTAAGAAATGGAATTTCAGAATCTGAGTTAGAAACACTCTTCAAACTTTTTGGGCCCAGTAATTAAACGTGGTTCATCTCACAGACTAATTCCCATTACAATTTACATCAAGAAACTGTCGGAATAACGACCTGTCGGAATATCGACCTGTCAGAATATAAACCTGTCGGAATAACGACCTGTCGGAATAACGACCTGTCGGAATATCGACCTGTCGGAATATAGACCTGTCGGAATAATGACCTGTCGGAATATCGACCTGTCGGAATATAGACCTGTCGGAATAACGAACTGACCCCGACAGATCAGCCGTGATCAGGAAAAACACATTATTCGACATTTTGGTGAAAATGACTTTTTTTAAAAAAAAACAGATGTTTATTAGACTACACTAAGAATTAGTTGGTAAAATTTTGTGTCTCATTTTCTGATCATTGTCGAGATATTGCCCCGTCAAAATCTTCGTTTTTTCGAATTTGCAGGAATTGATCTGGAAAAACAAATTATTTTCAGGAAAAATACATTTTAGTATATTCTGATCAGGAAGAACACATTTTTTCCAGGAAAAACACATTTTTCTGGAAAAATGTGTTCTTCCTCATCAGAATAAACTAGGCTAGGCCCCTATGCTAAAATGTGTTTTTCCTGAAAATAATCTGTTCTTCCTGATCAGAATGGGCAATGGTATGTAGGCCTAAGGGGCCTACACATTTGTGATGTCAGTGAGAAATAGGCTAATAAAGTCAAAAACATTTTAGGCCTTTTTGTAGGCCTTCGTGCTGCAGCAGCAGACGACAGGAAGTGTAGTTTTATTGAATGTTGGTTTTCTAGCCCTAGGCCTAACGTTACGTTAGAATATGAAAAAAATGCTGTAGGCCTAAGTTTTGTTCTATAAGTATAACTAAACAGGCTAGATCTACCGTAGATTAGACTATATGACTGGGCCCTAGGCCTGACATGTAATAGACGACATAGGCTACTAGCCCTAGATGGGCCTAGAATAGTCTAGCCTTTATGATTGTAGGGGTGAATATCAGATAGTCCAGGGATTTTAGGCATTTTCAGGGGTAAAGATGGAAAAAAATAATAAAAAGCTGACAATTTCAGGAGTTGTGCAGATGGTCATCTTTATTGACCTGTAAAAAGTCCCAAAGTTTCCCAGGAGCGGAACATGTTTTTTTTCGCGAAAATCCAAAATGGGCGCCAGAGGCCATTCCAAAATTGTAACATACGAAGAAGTTAACATATATTCCTTTGTAATAGGCCTACCTATTTTTCACTTAATTTTTCACGGGGAACCCATTTCATGTCTTCTTTTTATGTTTTAAAGCCTCAATCGTGTTTTATTTGCAAAAATCCAAAATGGCCTCCTGATACAATACTGAAATTGTAACTGATGAAGAAATTCTAATATATTCCTTTGTAATATATTTTTTCTGCATCATTTTTCACGAGAAGCCTGATTTTGGTCCTATTTTAACATTGTAAAGCTTATGTCATTACACAGTTCAAAATGGCCGCCATTGAGGTAGAAGAACAATTTCAAAAATTCTGTTATCTTATGTCCACATAATGTTTTATTTGGAAACATAGTGACAGTAAAAAGTATCTCTGGAATCAAGGGCAGTTATGCTATGTGGTTTAGTCCAGTAAATTGTCCTCGGTGTTGCTCCAGCCTTTCATGTGATAATAATAATTATAAATTAAGATGCATGAAATTATTACGGTGACAACAGCGTGCGTTGTGCCATGTCACAACAACTTACCACACCGAGACGGCTCAACGTGTCCCTGGTACTACTAATTTTATTTTTCAGCCCTAAACTTCCTCTAACAACTCAGTATATTTTTAAAGGAAAGATGATTTAATAAATTAAATAATGTATGTACATTTGTATCTGTTATTACTCAATATAATATGACTTCGTCATTCATAACAGAAACACGGGAAGCAGGGACACAATAAGCATAATTCACAAAAAAATCATTTTATCTAACGAGACAAATAAATTACACCCAAAGCAGACATCAATCAGATATTAAAAGGATTAAAAAAAACAGATTGAGAATGGAAGCAAGAAATTGAAATGCATTTTGCGGGCATGTGTTCAGTGTGGTGACTGACAAGTATCTGTTGAACGGGTCAGTCTAATAGCAGGCATCTTGAAAATATCGGGCATTGTAATTTTTTTGTATGGAGAAAAATACTATGTTACAATGCATAAACACAGTCAGGCTTATCTGTTGAAGAACTGCCATAATTATGCATTTAGATGCACTAAAAGAACTTCCATAATATAATAATCAATATTATTTTGTGTGGTGGTTATTTTTTAGTTTGACAGGTTTGTTGATTTTTTTTGTCAAAATATAGAAACAAAAATGTAGCAATTTAGAAATTGTAAACATGTTAAAACATGTTGAAACAAAACAATATCAAATAAAAACTAAACAATCGTATGAGTAACGTCAAGCAAATAATTCAGGTACGCCTATTATTACATATTATGGTGGTCATATTGAAAAAATCACCGTCATTTTACTCTCAGGTGCATACACAGACCAATTTTGGTGCCGTTATCACCATTCATAAATTGATATTACACTTTTACATGCTCCATTGAGGTTTTAGGATATAGACCTTCCCAGCTGAACCACACTACAAAATATCTGTCATCTATACACGTGTCGTTATATCAAGTGAATATTGCTTTACGTTGCTTTCTGCACAATCATGGCAATATCGTGAAGGAAGGAAGGGACTATGCCCTAGTTTTATCGAATAACTTCAAGGGTTCTTTATAGTGCACAGTGCCATAGACATCACTGCACACTCCATGCCTGTGAACAGTTTGGAGCACTGTATAGGAACAACTTCGACGACTAACATCCGACCCGACCAGGATTTGAACCCAGTAGCTCTGAGCTTCGAGCCACAACAGGATCGAATGGGCCATAGGGACGGCCTCGTTATTTCAAACACAAAAAACTTATTCGGGTTCCTATAAATGTTGCGTCAAATATATATAAACATGACAAATAGGGTATGGGACCTTCCCTAGGATCCTGCAGGCTCTGGTGTGATACCTTGCATTGGACCCTTATGCCCGCATGTGATACATGTGTGAGATCTTGCCTAGGACCCTGTAGGCTCTAGTGTATGACCTTGCCTAGGACCCACCGGCTCGGGTGTAAGTCCTAGCCTAAGACCATGCGGGCTCATGGTAAAACCTTTCCTATGACTTTCCTATGACGCTGCGGGCTCGGGAGTGAGTCCTTGCCTAGGACCTTGGCGGCTCGAGTGTAAGTCCTTGCCTAAGACCATGCGGGCTTTGAAGGCTCGGGTTTGAGACCATGTCTAGGACGCTGTGGGCTCGGGTGTGAGTGATTGCCCAATACCATGCGCGCCTGGGGTTAATCCTTGCCTATGACCTCTAGGCTCGGATGTGAATCCTTGCCTAGGACCTGTAGGGTCAAGTGTTATACCTAGCCCAAGACCTTGTGGACTTGAGTGTGATTTCTTGCTTAGAACACTACGGCCTCGGGTGTGATTCCTTGCCCATGGACTATACATGTGCGTGTGTGAGTCCTTGCCTAGTCACTGGGGGCTCGGTTGTGAGACCTTGTCTATGACATGTAGGCTCGGGTGTGAGTCTTTGCCTAGAACAATGCAGCCTTGTGTGTGAGACCTTGCCTATGACCCTGTGGACTCGAGTGTGAGACCTTGCTTAGGATATTTGCTTAGGACCCCAGCTGACGCAGTAGTAAATAACATTTATCACTGACATGTCTAAATGTACAAGAATTCCATAACAACAGATTACCAGCAACAGCCGGGGGCTGTCAATTTTAAAATAAAAACATGTAACCAGTTTTCACGGAGCTTGATGCAGCACCTTCCAATTAATTAATGAAAATGATTAGGTTTGGTTGCCAAAGTTGGTTGCATGTTACGATGCAGCAGGTCTGCGAGGTACACAAGCTGAATGGGAGCTGGGTAGGGGGCCTAGAGTAAGCCATATCGAATTAATGAAATTCAGATTGATGATTAGGAAACAAAATGGCACATTACTCTCTCAGACTAACGTTGTTTATTGATTGAATATGATGTTTTGGCTATCATGTATTATGAATTAAATACATTAAAATGTGTACTGCATATTTCTTTTGGATATAGAGTTATTTGTTACTGGTCATTAATTACTGGTAATTTATTGATTTAAAAGTTTATTTGTATCTCGAATACGAATGGCATTTGCTCCCAATGAAACCTAGATTAAACTAGACAGGACACGCCTTCTATCGAGCACTGGCCGAAGCAGTCAGCGACGCCGCCATCTTGGCTGGGATAGCTCATGACTGATGCCTGGTTGTTTACATTGGAGATGGGTAGGTGATTGATCACAGAAATGTGCTTTCCGTAGGAGAAAAGGTAAACTTATTCTTTTCCAAGTCATGTAAAGTGATACGCATTGTTAATAGGATATTTTTATTCATACATAGTTGATAAAATCTTGCTAAAATATAAACTTAAAATAACACAATAGATGATTAAATGTGCCGGTGTGGTGTGATGAATGGTCCCCCCGTGATGAATGGTCCCCCCTGCTTCTGCGCATGTGCGTTAGCATGGCAACCTTCTAGTGGGGAGATTTGGGCCAGAGCTATGATAGGGGGGAACAACTGTAATGCTGGGGCTGTGTGATGAAAGGTCCCCCGTGATGAATGGACCCCCCCCCCCCCTGTACTCTGTAGACCTATTATCTGCCTCTTGCCAAAATTGAAAAAAAGTAATTAGAAAAGTTACTTCTATGTTAGATCTATCTCAAATACAGATATTTTAAATATTAGAGGCCTATGCCTAAATAAATGTAGCCTAGGCCTATTTGTTTGTTTGTTTGTTTGGGATAGCTAGCCCTCAAGTGGGGCTGCCCGGGCCTTTCGACTTTGTCGATCGCTCTCTAACTCCCGGCAAGGATCAATGTATCTCTTAGAACCCACGAGTGCCGAGCCGACTTCCTCACTTTACAAATCTGTCATTTTGTCAGTTTGTTTATTTATGTTATTTCAGACAGATATCCTTGACCTTGGAAACAGGATGCTAGGGCCTATTGGTTCTGTTGTGATGAATGTTCCCCGTTCTAGCAAATACCCTGCTGAATGACTGTCCGCAACTAAAAGCTGGGAATAATAAAGGGATAGGCCTAGGCCTAGTTATATCTTTAATAATATTTTTTAATATATTCTCAACTGAGGATAGTCTAGGCCAATATAAATTTACTTGCCAGTTTGTTTATGTTGTTTGGAATAACTATCCCTGGAAACCGCATGCCAGGGCCTTCCGGTCCTGCCGTGATGAATAGTCCCCCCCGCCCGTGATGAATGGTCCCCCTTCCCACAATACCCTGCTAATGACTCTGTCCTGAACTAAAAGCAAGAAATAATAAAGGGATATGTATATTTTTAGTTTAATAATGATTTTTAATATATTCTCGGTTGAGAATAGGCTGAAATAAATTTACTTGCAAGTTTGTAATTTGAGCAGATGTGTTTGTTTATGTTGTTTATGATAACTATCCCTTGAAATCAGATGTCAGGCCCTTCCGGTCCTGCTGTGATGAATGCCCCCCCCCCCCCCCCCGACCGTGATAAATGGTCCCCCTTGCCGAAAATACCTTGCTGAATGACTGTGTCCGTAACTAAGATCAATAAATGTACTTGCAAGGGGGCTTGCAAGTTTGTTTGAGCAGTTGTGTTTGTTTATGTTGCTTGGGATAACTATCCCTCGAAACAGGACGCCAGGGCCTTCCGGTCCTGCCGTGATGAATGGTCCCCCCGACCGTGATGAATGGTCCCTCTTCCCGCAATACCCTGCTGAATGACTCTGCCCGTAACTAAAAGCAAGAAATAATAAAGGGATAGGTATATCTTTATTCATAATTTATAATATATCGTCAGTTGAGGATAGGCCGAAATAAATTTACTTGCCAGTTTGTTTGAGCAGTTGTGTTTGTTTATGTGGTTTGGGATAACTATTCCTGGAAACAGGAGGCCAGGGCCTTCCGGTCCTGCCGTGATAAATGGTCCCCCTTCTCGAAAATACCCTGATGAATGACGCTGTCCGTAACTGAAAGCAAGAAATAATAAAGGGATAGGTATATCTTTAATTAATAATAATTTTTACTATATTCTCAGCTGTGGATATGCCAAAATAAATTTACTTGACAGTCTGCTTAGGCAGATGTTTTTTATGTTGCTCAGGATACAGGAGGCCAGGGCCTTCTGGTCCTGCCGCGATGAATGCCCCCTCCCGGTCCGTGATAAATGGTCCCCCTTCTTGAAAATACCCTGCTGAATGATTCTGTCTGCAACAATTATTTATTTCTGCCCCAAATTATTTATTTAAAAAGTACTCCAGCCCTCCACCCGGAGATTGAATGGTGGCCTCTCAAGCAAAATCATATCTCCTGGAAATCAGTTGTGTCCACCGGTTCCATCCACATTTGTGCTGCTGGGAAATTAGATCCTCTTGATTTCAGAAATTAGATCCTTCATAAGATCGCTCGTGATCACCATGCCAACGTTTCATTTTAATTTTAAATACAGTGCCGGTTCTATGATTCCCGCACTCTGGCAGTGATTGGCCTACTTGTGTACAAGTCCGGATAATCCTGCACTCGCACTCTATGCCACGCACTAGACCTATCACATCTGTATCAAATTATGTAACATATATCCAAAACAAAGTAGTTCGTTACTGCCACTATGATGATTTTTCCAGAAGCTTAATTGTATTTGCCCACAAAAGATGTAAAATAAATATTGGAATTAAAATATTTTAGTGGAATTTCAAAATGTAGGCCTACTGTTTATTCAAACGTCACATCACCTGTGTCTCAGAGTAGGAATGTGTCAGGTGATTCCTGTCAACAAATGTCAGTGATGCAGCGGCGCTGGTAGAACATTCAATTTCCAAATAAATCCTGATGTTTTTAAGTAGTTTTAGGTCTATATAATTCTTTTTTTTTGTATTTATTGTGCGAGAAAATACATAAGTATCGTGCTAGTGTATATATGGATAAAGTCCTGCGGACTCGGCCTGGTGAACTGAACCGGAGCCATAATCTCCACACTCGCACTCTCTCGGGACCTTTATCCATATAAGTTTGAATCATTTCAAAACGTAAAAAAAAATTCAGAACACATTCATTGTCGTATCATGATATCATAATTTTATTTAACAATCCAAAGCTGTCAACAGAAATATGTATCCCACAGACGACCAATTTGAATGTACTGTGTACTCATGGAAAGTAATACAAAAAAATAGATACAAAGAATGCGATCAACTAATTGTAAACACAATGTTATTTACATTTTTGCTTAGTGTCGTTCACAAAAGTATATGTACTTTAAATCAACATCAAATAATGCCATATATTTACAGTTATAACAGTAACATATTTATAATAGGCCTATAGTTGCGTGCCAGTGTACTGATTACAACCATACAAAGAAGTGAAGAAAATTGGCCGAATAATTATGTGAGCATTCAATTTCACAATACTTGAAAGTATTTAATCAAATTTTACAATTAAACTGTATGAAATATTACATGTGAGGTCAGGTGAATATATATTATGTTATGTACATTAAAACACAACATAGCTGCTAGCTTAAAAAAATCAACATCAAATAATGTCATGTATTTACAGTTATAACAGTAACATATTTATAGTAGGTCTATAGTTGCGTGACAGTGTACTGATTACAACCATACAAAGAAGTAAAGAAAATTGGCCAAACAATTATGTGAGTATTTATACATATTGTACATGCGAATAGGCCCAGGTATGTACATGTACATTTGCTTTCGCAATACACATAGCGGTGTATGCAAATCACAATGCAATAAATTAAAGGGACATGCCCAGGTCTAAAAGCTTGAAAAAATCGGTGATTTTATTTTAGCTTAATATTATGACCATATGATGTAAACATGTCCATAGACTAGAACTGCAGAAGTTCTTCAATTTTTGTGCTGCGCACTTAACAGTTAGGCTAGATATAGAGACGAAATTCCCGTATTTCTTATTTTTGACATGGTTGTCAATAATTAGAAATCAGGAATTTCGTCTCGTCTCCAGATCTAGCCTAACTGGTAAATGCGCAGCACAAAAATTAAAAAACTTTTGCAGTTCCAGTCTATGGACATGTTTACACCACATGGTCATATTATTAAGCTAAAATAAATCACCGATTTACCTGACTTCCCAAATGAAGATTGTGATGGGATTTGACCTTTTTTTAAACTGTGCTTTATTGCATGACAATGTTATTCATATTTGACATCTAAAGACAATTATCCCAGTATTCATTGGTAGGCCTATAGGCTAGGTTATGTAAAGTGACCCTAGAGCGCGACATTCACCTTCTCACGACAATACACTGTTGTTTTATTCCCTGTACTCGAAGCATAGCAATTACACATCATCATAAAAGTCTTACATTCTGGTCCCAGCAGGTGGAGAATATGATATCATTCTCTTGTGAGGTTGTAATCGTCTCCCCATCGTTTTTTTCATACTGTAAGGTTATTGTTTGTGGCATTATTTGACTGTGTGTTATATTTTTACACCAACTGAATGTGTCCAAATGGTTCCCTAATCACCATGACAATGTTCCATCTACATAGGATCGTTTGCTTGACACTATAGCTTAATTTACATACCAATGTACGGGTGTTCATACATCATACAATTTCGTTGATTGTCCAATGACTTGACCGGGTGTGACAACAACAGTACAGCACAAAATTGACATCAATATCGTGTAAGTGGTATGAAATTAATACTAAACATCTACTCAGAATTCTCTACTAAATATCAACCTTGATAGCAATTGTTGCACAATAAACAAGACAGTTCAGGGCCCTAAGAACATGTCACACATTTTTCAGTCATATTAAAAGACAGGCTATGCATCACGTACACAATTGTTATGTGTATGTAGGCCTATTGGTGGACATTAACAGTTACTGTACATGTCTCATGTGTCTCGCAGTTGTATATTTCCTGTGAGCCACCATATCCTTTCACACGTATACAAATCTGACCCAAACTTGAAATTTAACAATTAAATCGCGTATAAAAGATTCCTTTCGCACAACACCTCCTACTACAGTTCTTAACACACCTTTAGACTCCTGAAGCAACTGAAGCAATTGTCATTGCTTCTAGCCCCCCCCCCCCCCCTCTATGCTAAAAGTGGCAAGTAGAATAAAAAAGTATATGTACCTGAAATATGAGGGGGTTCTTTCAGACCCTAACGCCCCTTTTATATACCTGCCAAGGCTGTGCATGGATACATTATGTTATTAGTTTAACTGCCGAGTACAGATTTTCCTTCTTTTTCAACATAGCAATTATTTTTATGATCGGTAAATTGGTTATAATAATTGTCCAGTCCAGCAACACCTATATCCAGTTGTTGCATTTGAAGACGGGTCACGATATATTGTGTAATAACATTGATCATCAGTTTTCATATTAACCACCAGCAGCTACAATATGGTTCCGCTCAGCAACAACATAACGTTCAGGCAGAGGAGGTAGGCCTATAGGAATTTGTTTTAAATGCAGTCACCGAATGAACACATCTCATTATCTCGTAAATGTTGCATAATAGCTAAAGCAGTGATATAATTTATCTGAAATCTGAATCTAAACGTTGCCAAAAAGTAAGTATGAGATAAGAAATTGTAAAAGTTAGACTGCAATGAATGGCTGTGGGGACCTAAGTGTCCCGAAATTGCCCAATTAGACTAAAGTCTAAGCAGTTAAAACTGAGCTACAGTTTACATCCAGTAACTTTTTTGGGATTTATTTTGCGGCTCACTATTAGACTAACTTTAACGCTTAAAATTACTTAAAAAGTAGAATCAGAAACGTTTCTCCTCAATTTACACATCCTGACCTGAAGTCGTTACCATTGCCTTGCACCGTTGATTCCTTGATTGTCATATTTCACTTCTGAATGTCGTGCCACTGCCAGTGTCATGATTGCAGAGACTGAGTAGCGTCTTAATGCCAAATAGCCTGCCACTACTGAATGAAACTAATATCTGGAACTACATCCCAGAAACTGGACAGTCAGGTTGTCCACGGCTTGACCTAAGCCTAAGGCAAATCTGTTTACAGGTCATGTACTGGCCCATGTACTGGCCCAAGTTCGAGGCCACATTTTGTGTTACATTTTGTGTTACACAACACCAGCACCTGCTCTCGTGACGTCATCACATATCTCATCCAATTAAATGGTTTGATACTTGCACGCTGCTATAGCAACGCGCATGCGCAAAAGCAGGGGGGGACCAATTGTCATGATTGCAATCTGGAAATTTCTTAGTCTAATTCTCGTTTCTAGAAGGTTGCCATGGTAACGCGCATGCGCAAAAGCAGGGGGGGACCATTCATCACGGCCGGACCGTTGAACACTCCACACCGGTCAACCAGCTTGCACAGGCATGACAGGTGACACAGCCACAGTGACTGAGTCTGAGACTGAGTGAGTGAGTGACAGGGGCCGTATTCTCGTACGAGTTACTACAAAATAGTAAGCTACATTTACGATAAAATAGTAACTTTTCGTAGTAGCTCTGCGATTTGTAGTAAGTGCTATTCTCGTACATTTGCGACAAAATAGTATAGTAACTTCTGTCGTAACTTTACTACATCCATTTGGGTGTCGTCACTTTACGATATTGTTGTAAATCAAAGCCTAAGGCACGCCACCAAGTGGTCGTGGCATTTAGGCCGCGGGAATTCCCACAATTTCCCGCTTTTTTATGAGTTTTGTGTCAGTGTGTTGGGGATTCCCATGACTCATGGATCTCTTGACAACAAAAGTGAGCACGACAATCAATATAATATCTAGACTACAAAGTAAAAAAGTAGCCTACAGTACAAGCTTAATGGTATCAACTTCAAGGCCATACAAATGTAACAAAACACACCAGTGTGGAGCACTATAGGTCTATAGCCATAGGCCTAGGCCCAGAGCCTGTTTCTGGAACGTGTCGTATACGCCATGCATTGTACATTATTCAGTCACAACATGCATTCTGGAATAGCCTATATTATATTTTCTTGTTAATTATGTAGGCCTAGCTCTAGGCCCTAGCCTAGGTATTTATCAGGCTAATGGGAAATCTGGTGTGCCTCTTGTTTTTGTGATAGACTAATGTTATTTTATACTAGTAATATTATGATATTGATACTGATAGTCCTAAAATAAAATGTAGGCTAGGCCTATATATGACACCATTTGTAGGCCCTACACATAACACAGCGCGCGCACTGCCATCTGCTCTGGACCACAGCAACACAATAATAATAGTGACATTCTACTCCACACAAAATCCAGCTTCTAGAGTATAGACCTCTATAGTACATGAAGTATAGGCCTAGTCCAATAATATAGAAAGAGGTGTACGCCAGTGCAGCCATATAGTCTCCCAGAGCTTAGAAGTGGGGTACAGCTAGTCTACATGTTCTATGGCCCACGCCTGGTCGCACGACTGTTGGTGAACATTTACGATTTAGGCCTAGGTATGTAAAGTAGGCCTAGATATTTTTCGTCACTTGCTACTGGAAATCGGCTATAGCCTACATGGCCTAGGCCCAAGCTGGGCCTAGCAATAGCATGTCCTAGCGCAGCCCATGCAGTCTGCTGGTGAAAAAGGTGAAAATTGTATTGACTAAGCTTCCTTTTGAAAACAAACCGCTTCAACGCAGTAGTAAATATTTACGATAATGTAGTAGCCACGATATATAGTAACTTTTTCGTGAATAGCAAGTTACTACAAATAGCAGCTAATATTTTTAGAAACAAAATCTACTATAAATCGTAAGTTTACTACAAATGTACGAGAATACGGCCCCAGGTAGCCTAAGAGTTGGGTCAACACATGCCCCAAGTAATATGGCCTCTCTCTGGTACCCAGTGAATCAGCCTCGTGTCATATACAGGTCAGTGGTCTACTCTAACAGATACTGAGATAGGGCCTAGACTATAGGTCGTACGCCCAATATCGCGAACCACGTTTTTCGCCATTTAAAAAATATTTACCAGCTGAAATTTTTTTTTTTTACTTCTATTCAACTCACTAACATGTCCGGCGATCCCTAGGTATAATTTTTGTTTGAAAAATATTTTAACTTGTGAGATCCTTTCTTTGTTATGTATAACGTTTTTCGCGAGTTTCACTTAATATCGCCCACCGCTCTAATGATGAATGACTTGCACCTGTCATTATACATGACAAAGAAAGGATCAGACGATGTAAAGTATTTTTTGCCGAAAAAACGGCAGAAATAGGCGCCGGATAACTTGGAAAGTTGAATAAAGTTGAAAAAAATAAAATTTAGTAACCAAATATTTTTTAAATGGCAAAAAACGTGGTTCGCGATATTGGGCGTATGACCTATAGGCCCTACAATGTAGTCTAAAACGTTATAGCCTTATGACTTAGGCCTATGTCTATGATTAGGCCTATAATAGATCTAACAAAAAATATTAGGCTAGCCTATATTTTTATAGACATTTTTATCATGTGGCATTATTCCATGTATTGTAGGCCTAGACTAGGCCTAGACTAGTAACGTTAGTAGTAGACTAGTTAGGCATAGTCTAATCAGAGCATGCAGAGTGAACGTTGGTCATGTTGGAGGATGGTGGACGACAGAGTAGGCCCCTACTCGGCCCTAGTCTCCCCTAGAGACTAGACCCTAGGCCTAGGCTATCAGTATTATAAACACACCCACAACTGAAAAGTAAAGTGCAGACATCTCAGGAGTCAAGACACATCAATTTCAATGTCAGTCACCTGAGGCTAAGGCTTTACTAGCCTTAGCCTAGGCATAGGACTAGGTCCCTACCTGTTGACGCAGTTACAGTAGACAGGTAGACTAGGCTATGCCAAGGCACTATGATTCAATTTAAACATTAGGGCCTAACGTTAGACTATAAAGTATATAACATAGCAGTGTGGGGGTCTGCTTCACTTTAGTCTTAAACTTAGTCTAGTAGGGAACAGGTAGGCCTAGTATTTTTAGGGGGCGTTCAAATTTACATAGCCTATGCCTAGTATGGCTATGCTAGGCCTATGCCATGGGATGCGTTACAAAGCGTAGTCAAACTTAAAGCTAAGGCCTAACCTAACGTTGAGAAGCGTTACGGAGGGGGAATGGGGTAGAAATCGTTACTCCTAACAAGACAAACAAGATCACTTGGCCTACTGTAGCCTAACCAGCTTGATCAAGCAGAATACATTTGGTTAATTTTGATCAGGAAGAACACATTTTTTGTTACTTTTGATCATGAAAAACACATTTTTGTTAATTTTGATCAGGAAAAACACATTTTTTGTTAATTTTGATCTGGAAAAACACATTATATTGAATTTTCAAGGGAAATATGTGTGACGTAGTAATAAAAATGTATGTTTATCAAAATAGTCATACTTCTGCGTATTATATCACTTATTGAAAGTCAAAATAGTGGCATGATCTTATGGCACAAGTTAAAACTTCAAATTCCATTTTCTCAAAACAAGTTTTTTTTCCAAAAATGTGTTTTTCCTGATCAGGGCTGAGATCATGTGTCCACATTTTTAAAAGCATTTTAAATATTATAAATATATATGTAGTCTACCAAATATGTTGCTTTGTGATAATTTGAACAATTTCAGTGATATGTGTTCAATAACAGTCCCACTAGGAGGATTGATATGGCATCACTGGGAATACCTCATATCTGATGGATCGACAGCAAATGGTTAAATTTACAGAATGTATTGTTGAACTATTCCAAACAAAGTATGCAGTTTCCCACAGCTTTGTCCTTGGGCCGCTCATTTTCACCCTCTATACTGCCCTTCTCAATATAATAATTTCTAAGCATAATGTGTGTCACCATCTTTATGCTGATGACACGCATATCTATGTCACATTATTCAAATCTTCATCTGATTTCGACCGGTAAATCATTTCATAGTATTATGTTTGTGATTCAAGGTCAAATAGTCAATTTTAAGGTCAAATTCCTGAAAGTATTATTTAAAAAAAAATGAATATCATAGTTGTGGCTATAAGGTTAATTAGCTATTTTTGACTGGATACAATGTTTTTGTTCTTGTTCCTTCCTATCGTCCTTGAACGCTGTACACATACCGTCGCTATGGAATGCCGCCAGATGCTCTCTAACGTCTCCAAATCGCCCTTGCACACTTTCCCATCGCCATTCAACCCATCTCCGTCACACTTTAACACTTACTTATTGCATTTGACGCCTCCCCATCGCATTTTAACGTATTTTAGGGCTTACCTTTTAAAACCTTTCTATCGCCTCTTAGCGCCTTGTCGTCGTGCTTTAGCACCGCTTCGTCGTTCTTAACCGCCTCTCTGTTGCATATTAACGCCTCCTTGTTGCCTGATGCCCTGTGATGCTTCCACGTCGCCCTTTAGCACCTCCACATCACGCCTCCACATTTCCTACATTTAACCTTTTAAGGCACCCACATCGCACTTTAAAATCAGTTTGTCGCCCTTTATGCATCTGCACCTAAACGGATCTTAGCCATCCTTCTAAGTCTCCACATTGCCTTTTAGCGCCTCTTCATAGCTCTTTAGTGCTTTCCCATCACAATTTAGGGCATCTGCGTCACCCTCTAACGCTTCCTTGCCGCCCTTGTCCGCCTTCACATCGTCATTTAACGCTTCCTCGTCGCTTTTACATGTCTCCCCACCACCTTTTAACACACCAAGTCGCACTTTGACGCCTCTTCGTCATTCTTCAACGAACTTTAACGCTTTTCCTTTGCCCTTTTTAAAGCATCTCCGGCGTCATTTCGCATCGCTCTCAAATGATGTTTTCATAAAATTAAATTGATTTTTTTCACCTTGAGTTTAATCACTACCATAAGTAGATTATCCAGTGAATATCACAGCTGAATGAGGTATTATTTGTTGTCTAATTTGTGGCATATACGTTTTGTACCTTCTCGGAAATTTAGAGGGATGGACTTTACACAAGGAGCTTAGCATTTAAGGTTATTTTTTACGTTGGGAGAGGGGGGTGTACACACATGCTTTAGCTTGATAAAAAATCTAAATAAAATGGATGATGTAAGCACAAAGTACATGTATCTCTTGAATTTCACTGCTTATTTATGATATATCTTCCAGTTAATGGATATTCGACATTGTTTCCAAGGCAAAGTTACTGTGGCATGTATGGTCTAAATATATATATTTAAGAAGGGCAAACATATTGCGTTTAGAAAATACCATCAAGACAACTTCAATAATATGGACCAACTGCTGTTTTTTGTGAGGAGTTACAAACATTCCAGCAAATAACATTTAGAAAGGTCGGAATAACTGTTGTTGGCCTATATCCAAGAACGTTGTACAGGTTATATCCATATCACTATACAAATACACGCAGCTTGTAGTATGGTTATCATTCGGAAATCAGGACACTGTGCCAGTGAATATTACGACGTTTAATACTTTGAGTAAACTTATAACAGCAGTTATATACACTACATCATTCATATCAGGCATTTAAGGAATTATTTTCCTGCTACGAAGTACATCCCATAGGTGACTAAAACCTCTGGATGTTTGCATAAATTGACCCGCCTATATCAGAAATGGAATTCCAGTAGGCTAGGTTGGGGCGATTATCTCTTTATACACGTAAATTAGGTATATTATTACTTATTGAAAATTATATGTTGGTCTCTTGACCTTAAAATTGACGTTTTGACATTGAAGACCTTCGATCTTAAAAATTCATACTTTTTACATTTTGACATTGGAATTACCTTTTTTATGTTGAATGTGTCATTCAATCACCAAAATAATACCATAAATGGATTTTCCAATAAAAATCAGATCAAAAAGAGGTATTACACATGATGTTTGTTAATATTTTAAGTTGGTAAAAATAATATTTTAAGGAATTGGAACTTAAAATTGACCTTTTGATCTTGAAGTTCAACTTGAATCACAAACATACTACCATAGAATGATTTACCACTCAAAATCACATAAAAATGAGGTAGGCTTATTTAGGTTCTTAGTTTATTCGGTAAAAATCAACTTTGAACTTTTGACATTGAAGATGATTTTGAATCATGAAAATGATATAAGGAATGTTTTTTTTTTCTGGTCAAATTTACACAGAAAAAAGGTATTACACTTGTTCCTACCTTTATTTGTTGAAAATGCTATTTTACCTTTACATTGACCTTTGACCTTGGTTTCTGCCCTCTAGTCCCACCGCCATCATAGATTTTTGACAGTGCCAACATGTTATTGTGACTAATAAGTTCCCCAACTCTTAAAAACATGAATTATAAGAAAGAATCATGGTTTAAGTGTAAAATTTTAGGCAACTTAGGATGGTTTTACCGATTTTTTACGGGCAATGGCGGCCATCTTGGATTTTCGGACTTTTATGAGTCAGATTTTGATAGACTTTTTTGCTCATTGACTATATCCAGTAGGATAGGAAACCGCTGAGAAACCTTTTGTTTTATTTTTTTGGGGGTCTATCTAAAGAAAATGCTTATTTTCGTTCAAACACCATTCTTCCTGATATTTTCAATGCCGTGTAGATCTACCACGATGTCAGGCATCATATGAAGCCAATTTCAAAAAATTTAACCTAATTTATACGATTCTCAGGGTGGACTGTTGTCGTAACATAACATCGTGGCATAAGTTTTTTTTGCTCAGCCAACAAAGTTCACCTCTCTCTTATTTACCTGGTATTTTCTAAACTTATTCGTATTGCTCATTTATGTTTCATCCACTACTATCACATAATTATCCGCAATACCTTGTTAACCCTTTGAGTGCGGGCGACGCTTTTAAGCGCATTCATACTGTTTTTCCACAACTAAAATTTGACAGAAATTGAACAAATATGCATGTATAAATCTTGAGTAAAGCCCCCATTGTGAAATTTAGCATGTTTAATTTTTAAGTGAGGAGGTATTTTCCTTTCATTTGAAGTTGGCAATTGCGTGAGCAATGCCAACTTCAAATGAAAGAAAAATGTTAAGTAGTAATGAAGCACTTAAAGAGTTAATTAAAAACTGTTACCATGTTCTCGACATTTATTAAAAAAACTGATTCCCGTCTTTCCATTGCAAAATACAGTATTAGTATTGTATTTTTTCTCAAAATAGGGGGTATAATCGCAATTTATTTATTCAATAAGTATGCTGATCTATATATCGTTGAACGTGACCGTTCTCTAAAAGATGGGAAACATAATATTGTTCTCTGAACAGTTCTATCAGCGGCATAGCTTGAAATATCACAACGATCTTGCATTTTTGGATAAAAACAACAGAACTTGCACAAATGTCGACTAGAAGATAAGTATCAATTTCTGATATAGATGTTTTTCATTTCTAGTCTAGAATACAACATGGCCGCTAAAATTCAAAATGGCCACCAGTGACTACCTTGAAATAACTATTTTTACGCTTGAGGTCTCACCACCCCAAATGCCAGTCCCATTGAAATACATGTAAAATGCCTCTATTCCACGGGCCGATTTTACTTCTTTTTGCCCTCCCCCCTATCTAGTGCCGCATATCATAATGAAGCCTGGACTGTGCATTTTCAAAAACAGCTCCGATAAGGGGTTGCTACCCAGACAGATTTTGAGCTAGGCCCCCTGGTGTGCAAAAAGGTCACTATAGTTCAAAATACGCTTAAATTCTCACCCTCTTTCACAGACCAGACACACATCCTTTAAACCCACTGTATCCCTGACAGATTATCACGAAACAGTTATATCTGATATTCGGGATGAAGGAGACATCATGTACTTAATAAATATTCACAGAAATATAACTTCTTTGTATTTGTTTTTAATTCAACAGAGGTTGAAACAGCCGCATTGAAAATATTTTGTGTGATGATTCCATCATTAGTATACACCTGCCGTGATTTCGGCTTATTTAGGGTGGTGAGACCATATATAGAAATGTATATGTAGTTGTTAAATTTTTTTCAGCCTGGGATGAAGCTCCAAGCTGTTCTGAGCAATATATTTTTTGAATTAAGTAGATCTTTTAAAAACTGTCGCCCTGGCAGCACTTTGAAAAATCATAGATATACTGAAAATCAGTCTTTTTTTCGTAAATGTCGCGGTACATACAAAATTTAAATAGAGTGACTATTCCCGCCACTATTTCGTCATAAAAAGTTGTCATGGTTACTTTTTATTTAAAAGATTGTTGATGAAAGAGGACATATACTTTAGGGTGAACTGTTTTTATTATTATGCGCTCTCAAATTCGTTATATTTGATTTTTTATTTGCTCCCATATGACTCTCAAATTACAAATCAAGTATTTCATCCATGGATTATCCTCAAAACACGACCTTCACAGATCTCTTTTAGGCTTAGTTATTCCACCATATTCTCAATTATACACTTTCTAATCAAAATTGTGGAATTTTTTAATTGCAGCGACGATAAACATCCGTTAAATATAGGTTTGAAGCTCCATTTTTTTATTAACAAGTCATAATATGTCAATTAAACCAAGAAAACCTGAATAGCCTTCTGCATACTCATGGTCTCACCACCCCAAATGCCAGTCCCATTGAAATACATGTAAAATGCCTCTATTCCACGGGCCGATTTTACTTCTTTTTGCCCTCCCCCCTATCTAGTGCCGCATATCATAATGAAGCCTGGACTGTGCATTTTCAAAAACAGCTCCGATAAGGGGTTGCTACCCAGACAGATTTTGAGCTAGGCCCCCTGGTGTGCAAAAAGGTCACTATAGTTCAAAATACGCTTAAATTCTCACCCTCTTTCACAGACCAGACACACATCCTTTAAACCCACTGTATCCCTGACAGATTATCACGAAACAGTTATATCTGATATTCGGGATGAAGGAGACATCATGTACTTAATAAATATTCACAGAAATATAACTTCTTTGTATTTGTTTTTAATTCAACAGAGGTTGAAACAGCCGCATTGAAAATATTTTGTGTGATGATTCCATCATTAGTATACACCTGCCGTGATTTCGGCTTATTTAGGGTGGTGAGACCATATATAGAAATGTATATGTAGTTGTTAAATTTTTTTCAGCCTGGGATGAAGCTCCAAGCTGTTCTGAGCAATATATTTTTTGAATTAAGTAGATCTTTTAAAAACTGTCGCCCTGGCAGCACTTTGAAAAATCATAGATATACTGAAAATCAGTCTTTTTTTCGTAAATGTCGCGGTACATACAAAATTTAAATAGAGTGACTATTCCCGCCACTATTTCGTCATAAAAAGTTGTCATGGTTACTTTTTATTTAAAAGATTGTTGATGAAAGAGGACATATACTTTAGGGTGAACTGTTTTTATTATTATGCGCTCTCAAATTCGTTATATTTGATTTTTTATTTGCTCCCATATGACTCTCAAATTACAAATCAAGTATTTCATCCATGGATTATCCTCAAAACACGACCTTCACAGATCTCTTTTAGGCTTAGTTATTCCACTATATTCTCAATTATACACTTTCTAATCAAAATTGTGGAATTTTTTAATTGCAGCGACGATAAACATCCGTTAAATATAGGTTTGAAGCTCCATTTTTTTATTAACAAGTCATAATATGTCAATTAAACCAAGAAAACCTGAATAGCCTTCTGCATACTCATGGTCTCACCACCCCAAATGCCAGTCCCATTGAAATACATGTAAAATGCCTCTATTCCACGGGCCGATTTTACTTCTTTTTGCCCTCCCCCCTATCTAGTGCCGCATATCATAATGAAGCCTGGACTGTGCATTTTCAAAAACAGCACCGATAAGGGGTTGCTACCCAGACAGATTTTGAGCTAGGCCCCCTGGTGTGCAAAAAGGTCACTATAGTTCAAAATACGCTTAAATTCTCACCCTCTTTCACAGACCAGACACACATCCTTTAAACCCACTGTATCCCTGACAGATTATCACGAAACAGTTATATCTGATATTCGGGATGAAGGAGACATCATGTACTTAATAAATATTCACAGAAATATAACTTCTTTGTATTTGTTTTTAATTCAACAGAGGTTGAAACAGCCGCATTGAAAATATTTTGTGTGATGATTCCATCATTAGTATACACCTGCCGTGATTTCGGCTTATTTAGGGTGGTGAGACCATATATAGAAATGTATATGTAGTTGTTAAATTTTTTTCAGCCTGGGATGAAGCTCCAAGCTGTTCTGAGCAATATATTTTTTGAATTAAGTAGATCTTTTAAAAACTGTCGCCCTGGCAGCACTTTGAAAAATCATAGATATACTGAAAATCAGTCTTTTTTTCGTAAATGTCGCGGTACATACAAAATTTAAATAGAGTGACTATTCCCGCCACTATTTCGTCATAAAAAGTTGTCATGGTTACTTTTTATTTAAAAGATTGTTGATGAAAGAGGACATATACTTTAGGGTGAACTGTTTTTATTATTATGCGCTCTCAAATTCGATATATTTGATTTTTTATTTGCTCCCATATGACTCTCAAATTACAAATCAAGTATTTCATCCATGGATTATCCTCAAAACACGACCTTCACAGATCTCTTTTAGGCTTAGTTATTCCACCATATTCTCAATTATACACTTTCTAATCAAAATTGTGGAATTTTTTAATTGCAGCGACGATAAACATCCGTTAAATATAGGTTTGAAGCTCCATTTTTTTATTAACAAGTCATAATATGTCAATTAAACCAAGAAAACCTGAATAGCCTTCTGCATACTCATGGTCTCACCACCCCAAATGCCAGTCCCATTGAAATACATGTAAAATGCCTCTATTCCACGGGCCGATTTTACTTCTTTTTGCCCTCCCCCCTATCTAGTGCCGCATATCATAATGAAGCCTGGACTGTGCATTTTCAAAAACAGCTCCGATAAGGGGTTGCTACCCAGACAGATTTTGAGCTAGGCCCCCTGGTGTGCAAAAAGGTCACTATAGTTCAAAATACGCTTAAATTCTCACCCTCTTTCACAGACCAGACACACATCCTTTAAACCCACTGTATCCCTGACAGATTATCACGAAACAGTTATATCTGATATTCGGGATGAAGGAGACATCATGTACTTAATAAATATTCACAGAAATATAACTTCTTTGTATTTGTTTTTAATTCAACAGAGGTTGAAACAGCCGCATTGAAAATATTTTGTGTGATGATTCCATCATTAGTATACACCTGCCGTGATTTCGGCTTATTTAGGGTGGTGAGACCATATATAGAAATGTATATGTAGTTGTTAAATTTTTTTCAGCCTGGGATGAAGCTCCAAGCTGTTCTGAGCAATATATTTTTTGAATTAAGTAGATCTTTTAAAAACTGTCGCCCTGGCAGCACTTTGAAAAATCATAGATATACTGAAAATCAGTCTTTTTTTCGTAAATGTCGCGGTACATACAAAATTTAAATAGAGTGACTATTCCCGCCACTATTTCGTCATAAAAAGTTGTCATGGTTACTTTTTATTTAAAAGATTGTTGATGAAAGAGGACATATACTTTAGGGTGAACTGTTTTTATTATTATGCGCTCTCAAATTCGTTATATTTGATTTTTTATTTGCTCCCATATGACTCTCAAATTACAAATCAAGTATTTCATCCATGGATTATCCTCAAAACACGACCTTCACAGATCTCTTTTAGGCTTAGTTATTCCACCATATTCTCAATTATACACTTTCTAATCAAAATTGTGGAATTTTTTAATTGCAGCGACGATAAACATCCGTTAAATATAGGTTTGAAGCTCCATTTTTTTATTAACAAGTCATAATATGTCAATTAAACCAAGAAAACCTGAATAGCCTTCTGCATACTCAAGGTCTCACCACCCCAAATGCCAGTCCCATTGAAATACATGTAAAATGCCTCTATTCCACGGGCCGATTTTACTTCTTTTTGCCCTCCCCCCTATCTAGTGCCGCATATCATAATGAAGCCTGGACTGTGCATTTTCAAAAACAGCTCCGATAAGGGGTTGCTACCCAGACAGATTTTGAGCTAGGCCCCCTGGTGTGCAAAAAGGTCACTATAGTTCAAAATACGCTTAAATTCTCACCCTCTTTCACAGACCAGACACACATCCTTTAAACCCACTGTATCCCTGACAGATTATCACGAAACAGTTATATCTGATATTCGGGATGAAGGAGACATCATGTACTTAATAAATATTCACAGAAATATAACTTCTTTGTATTTGTTTTTAATTCAACAGAGGTTGAAACAGCCGCATTGAAAATATTTTGTGTGATGATTCCATCATTAGTATACACCTGCCGTGATTTCGGCTTATTTAGGGTGGTGAGACCTTGAAGGTCATCTAGAGGCAACACTAAGATGGCTGCCAATTGTCCATTTTGCCCGTGACTACTGTTAATTATTATATTATGGAAATATAGGTACATAAATGAATTAAATACTCAATTGTAAATTATTTTAAAGATATTGATTTAACTATATCTGATATTTTATGTCTCACTGTCATCTAGAAATTTTTTGGGTACACGGATTACATTGGAATGGCTATATTTACGTTTTAATGGCTTCTAAAGAACAAAACCTATATGGCAGTCGATGACCGGCACAAAAAATATATAGTTTTACCAGTGAGTACTTTTATTCATTATATAAATACGGTTACAATCGAATTTAATATATCATATTATACTACACTGATTACATTGGGATTGGTATTTCGTTTCAAGTTTTATCTAGTAGCCTAGTCATTACAAGTGATAAATGTTCACCCGGGTATCGATTAATTCACAAAATGTAAAGTATATATCACTTTAAATGTTTCTTATGAATAATTACACACAGAGGTCAAAACCTAAATGACCATCAATGACATTCAAAGCCCCATACAGAGTTGAATTTGTTCAGTATCGCGTAGCGAAAAGCTACTTAGCCTTGACCAATAACTAATCAAGCTTTGAAATGATTAGCAAAATATTTATACTTTCAGATAATAAAAATAAGCGTAATCTGGAACTTGGTTGAAAATCGCTACACAAAGTTTGCAAAACAAATTGAACCTTGCATCAGGAGTTAACAATAAAGCAACACAATATACACAAGTGTCGACAAAAATAAGTATCAATTTCTGGTGTTAATGTTCTCATTTCTATTCTAAAATCCAATATTGCCGCTAAAATGATAAAAAATGTCCGACAACGACATACAGTTACTTAAACCTAAAGATGACTTGAAACTGTAACTTCGCTTCGACCTCAGACCGCCAGGGTTCGAATTTCAAATCCTGTGTCTGGAGGGCAGTGTCATCTCATTCATCTCACAATCCTCAGGATTGACGTACTGGCCCAGTTTAGCCTATATGTACACAAAGGGGGCCTAGAGCCCCATTCATTTTATTTTTGCATTTTTGGATTAAATCAAGACACTTTGAACCATTATGAGTTGGTCTATGGATATTAAATTCTGATATGGATGTTTTTTTATAACAACAAATATGGCTGCTTAGATTAAAAATAGTCACCAGCTATAGAAATTGACCATGGAAGGAGCGCATTTTAGCCAAAATCTAACCTTGCCACATGCATCAGTAGTGATTAAACTCTACATTTTATTGTTAAAATACTTTAGTCTGATGATATATTAACAATTGAAAATAAAATTAATCAACTATTAATTCACGAAGCCAGTTTCAACTTTCTGACAACCATGACTAAAACAAGGTGGTGGGCGAGTCCCTTTAAGCATTTCGAATCATAAAGATAATATGTGAGTTGACATCAGTCGAGCGTGCTAAGTAAAACAATCGTTCAAATTAAAAAACACACCCTAAGATGGTTGCCATTTCGCAAAGGTCCAGCATCGCACTGCTTTAAGTTTTGATAGAAAGGAAGTAGAGTTATGTTTTGGTGTCTACCTTAGCGTTTAAGGTACACCCAATATAGTGGTGTTACCAAAAAGCACCCTAGACACAGCTCAAACAATAAATTAATGTAATTTCAGTCATAATTGAAACAGATGATTGTGGGGTATCAGGTATGCCCGACATAATGATGTGATCATACAGCACCATATACTGTGAGTTGGTCGCCTGTTTAACCCTTTAAACGGATTTGACTGTTGTGTTTATTCGATATTCCGGTAAAAATATCATCAGCTTTACCGACTAGACCTATAGATGGTCTTGAAACGTAAAATCTCTTACTACTGCTACTACATGTACTACTATGGGGAGATGGAGAGCCCCTCGCGCCGAAAGCACCTGTAAGTGACCGTTGGAGTCTCTAGTGTGGGGTCACAATGGCGGACGAGGGAAACTGCCCAATCTTCACCACTTCAACTCTAACTTCCTTCCCCGTCGAGTCGACGGTTCCAAACAAATCATAAAACTCTTTCTCCACTTGTCATGTTTATTCGTTTGATATTTGGCAACAACAAAGCACAACCTCCGCGCACGGCACGTCCTATCTGACTTAGCGAGAGCGACTTACGGCACGTCCGTAGTCGCCGAGTGTCACGCCTGAAGTGCGGGAAAAGTACCAAAGCCGCACGGATTGCAATTGTGTGCACCCGTCACCAAGGTACGGAAACGAGGCGGTCGTCCACAGCCTCCCGCGTCCGAGAATCCGGGGATAACTGCCACCTTAACTGAACGAAGTCAGGATCCTACACTACTACATGTACTACAACTACTACTACTACTACTACTACTACTACTACTACTACTACTACTACTACTACTACTACTACTACATGTGCTACTACATGTACTACTACTACTACTACTACTACTACTACTACAACTACTACTACTACTACTACTACTACTACTACTACTACTACTACTAATGCTACTACTACTAAATCCTTTTTGATATTACATTTTATTTTTATGATGTTTTGGTTGTCTGTTTCGAAATTCGGGATGGGCCATATGATGGAAGCTTAGGCCCTACTCTAACAGTAAGGCCTGATATTAGGCTATATTGAAATGACATTGGATAAACAGCTTCAGTCGACTGTTCGTTTTTCGTTGGCTGGGCAGTAAGCTATAGATTTATACAATTTCTGCGCGAGAAGAGACCCTAGACATATGTCCTCAAAATGAGGCATCCAACCAATCATGTTGGTTTGGCCAAAGTTAGGCCAACGTCACAGACAATATATACACTATACCATCATGTTGATTTTGGCTATTTTTGGCATTTCGTGGTATTTGAGGTGATAATCTAAGCAATTGATCTGACCTAAAAAAAAGCAAGTCTAGTAGCCAAAGGTTTAAGCCAGATGAAAAAAACTTGCAGCTGAACTAAATGGAAAATAGCCAAAGATATATTGGGCAAAAACGCAATTTTGATAGTTTACTATCAACTCCTAACCTTCATATGTGCACGCGAAACTACTCCACAGAAACGGATAGTTATAGGGACTTTACCAGATATAGCATAATATGTGTATTTGTTATTCGTGATTTTTTTTTACTGACTTCATTGTCTTCTGTGCTTTGTGACCATTACAGTTATTTATGCAGACCCTTCAATACTAGTAGGCCTAAGTTTCTACGCTACAAAAATTTTGTATCATGTAGGCCTATGCAAGGCCAACAGTACATTTAGCTCGATGATAGCTCAGCGTAGTCTCAATAGTGCATATATTCTTGAAAATCTTGTTTATCAGGCCTACTTTGGGAATAGTTGGGTCATTTTTCTGGATTCTGTGACCATTTTCTTGACAGACAGACAGACAGACAGACAGACAGACAGACAGACAGACAGACAGACAGACAGACGGACGGACGGACGGACGGAAAGACAGACAGACAGACAGACAGACCAGACATTCGTATGGAGAACACTGACGAAATAAAATAACTTTGAAAATAGCACTGATAACATTTTAAAAACAAAAGTATATATCATAGTGACTTGTGACAAGTGGGTGTTGTGCATAACGTATTATTTGGATGTGAAAGTGTACATCCGCAACTATGTCAATTGGGAGATATACCCTTTCACATCAAAGAGGACGATGAAAAAATAATGTCTAATGTTAATAGCAAAATATTCCTTGGATGATTGAGTATTTGTAGTTAAACACGCTTAGCACATTTTCTCTTATGCATTGAGTATTATAACAAGCTGAGTACTTTGTTTTAATATAATCAATAAAACCTTTCAAGCTATGGGTATTAATTAATTTCTTATTTATGGTGGGGTTTTTTTAAATCGAAAACTTCATACATTATGCGTTTTTGACACAATTCATGATTAATAATTAGAGGGAAAATATGACTTTAAGAAAAATATAACTTGTTCTGGTGTTATAAATATGAACTTGTGACTCTGTGATGTGTTCAAATTTAAAAAAAAAATATCTGGACGATTCTTATGTTTTAATTTATAATAAAATATAAGACTTTTTACTCAAAAATGGGTTTTATTTGTATAAAATGTAAGTTTTAAATATTAAATCAGTATGTGCAAAATATGTTCCAGCTATTTGTTTAAAAATCTTTGAGTTATATATCCATGCTAGTGTTCTATAATTTAGGTGTGATATAACGAGTGAATTGTATAAAAGAAGAAGTATTTTCCCTGTGATGAAGTTGTAATGCCAAGACAATAAAAACTTTCTACACGTTGTATTTTAGTGTTTGCAATATTTATTATTGAACCTTTTTAGGAGGTTTATAAGAAATATTTAGAATATTTTTTCAATCTATCTTGCAGGCTTGATTGGCAGATGGATCCGATTTCAGATTGATAGTATTACCTGTGCCGGCTTCCTGTAATCGATGAAACAAAACTGACGAAACGAAACGAAGCAAAACTGACGAAACAAAACTTGGTTTCTTGTAATCGACGAAGCAAAACTGATAAAACGAAACTGACGAAACTGTTCCCTGTTATCGATGAAACGAAACTGACGAAACGAAACTGTCGAAAGTGGTTTGCTGTAATTGACGAAATTGGGTCCCTGTAATCGACGAAACTGACGAAAATGAGTTACTGTAATCAACGAAAGTGACGAAATTGAGTTCCTGTAATCGACGAAACTGACGGGGTTTTTTCAAGTTAGCAGTGTTTGTGACGTCATCCCAACTTTAATCATATATTTGATTAACGTCTCGTGTCACATTTATAGGCATCTCAGACTGCAATCAATACGTTTTCCGCTAAAACAGCTTACATTTCACGTTTAATCTCACAATATGCTGAATCCGAACTATACTCGAGTAGTTGTCTTTCTAAGTAAACACAATACGTTGAAGTAATATTAATTGGTCTAATGACGTTGACCCACAACATTAAGCCAACATTGGTATAAAGTGTTTACCAGTCTGATATATCGGCAAACACGGGTTATCTACACATAGACCCTCGACACCCTCGACCCACAACCTCCTCGACCCATAACCCCATCGACCGTCGAGGTAAGCAAATAATGTAATCCCGATAGATATGATAACAAAATATTGCTACTTCAAGTATATCACAACATACATATATCACCCTAAATCTACACACAGTGTTACAACATTGAAACGACATTTGGCAAAGTCTCGCATTACTGTCGTGCTTGGCATCATTATCTCACGGCCGAGATGCTTGTGTGATTGTCGACAATGCCTCTAAGTACCCTTAAATACCAATAAAACCCTTGAATACCCCTAAATATAATTAGATACTCTTAAAAAACCTGCAGGTGCCCTTTTATACACATACATACTCTTAAAACATTAATATACCTTTAAATATCATAAAGTACCCTTAATTTTACTTAACTATACTTAACTACTCTTAGCTACCCAAAACTACCACTTCGCTGATTACAAGAACCCAGCTTCGTCGATTACAGGAACCAGTTTAGTCGATTACAGGAATCATTTTCGTCGATTACAGGAACCAGTTTCGTTGATCACAGGAACCAGTTTCGTCGATTACAGGAACTAGTTTCGTCGATTACAGGAACCCAGTTTCGTCAATTTCGTGGATTACAGGAACTCAGTTTCGTCTCGTCAATTACACGAAACCAGTTTCGTTTCGTTTCGTCAGTTTTTTTACGTTTCGTCGATTATAGAAAGCCCCTGTGCCGAACAGGCTGCGCAGATTATCAATTCGGATTAAATTGTGTTCTGAATCCTCGATAGTCATCAGGTCATGTTAACAAACACCTTGACACCTGCTTCAACTTCTCTCCAGCAAACACGAGACTTAGACCCAGTGCTACTCAACCTGCGTGCAGGGTGTACTTCCCACTACACCCTGCCAGATATGAGCCTATGTCTACCTATTTGGGACCCCACTCCAGGAGGACACACGTGCCTCTCGTGCGACACCCCACAAGCTTAGACATCAAAGCTAATCGCAACGCGCCGGCAATCAGACGGCACCGTCTGGCCTTGGAACATCAAGCCAAGTGACAGTATACGCGAAGCAATGCGAGAACTTGGCCAACGCTGTTCCAACGTTGTGACAGCGTCGATGATAATGTCAGCAATGTGTCCTTGCCATCTGCGAAATGTTACTTGTACAGCCTATCACACAATTATAGAGTGTGTACAACTGGATTATACAGTCAAATGTTGCCACCTCTGATTACAAATTGAATAATTAAAGCTTAAAACGGGGGATTACATCAGCTAATATATCAAAAACAGTTTAAACAGTGGCTAAACTCTTATTCTTGTGATTTTGTGTCGATATATTCCCCCTAATTATCTACTTATGAACGAAAACGCACGCAAAATATGTGGTTTCATTTTGAAAAATAATACGTAATTTCGGGATTAAATGTGCTTATATAAAGTCAAGAAAATAATTCAGAACGTTATATGTGTCTCTATTTATGGTAAAATATGTATGCTATGACTATAGAACTATTAATTACACACATACCAGAGATGACGTGTCGTAGCATTTGCAGTCGTCACGACATAGTGGATTTACGAGCCTCCAGGGCACATCATGCACATGGTGACTGCCCTATGTTCAGAAGGTTCTATGTTCGGAAAATATTTGTTCAAAAGGTTCTATGTTCAAAAGGTTCTA
Source organism: Flabesymbios commensalis (assembly GCA_964017125.1). NCBI lineage: Eukaryota > Metazoa > Annelida > Polychaeta > Terebellida > Flabelligeridae > Flabesymbios > Flabesymbios commensalis. The sequence continues at coordinate 68,554,451 of OZ024913.1, forward strand.
TATTCAGAAGGTCCTATGTTCAGAAGGTTCTATGTTCAGAAGGTCCTATATTCAGATATATTCAGAAGGTCCTATATTCAGAAAATTCTTTGTTTTATGTAGGAAAAAACATACATCTTTCAATTTCGACCTGTAAATTAGGCCTACAATGCAAGATAACAAATCACAGGCTCTCATTTGAGCTCATTCGGTCAGAAGAGCTTTTGTGATGGCGCGTTGTCCGTCGTCTGTCCGTTCACAATTTGCCAAAATCGCTATCGGGACTTCAATCAACATAGTGAACAGCCACAAACCAGGAGTGATCACAGAAGGATAGTTCCCGCAATTCAGGAATATGACACTACTGTTTATCTGGTAATTTTCGCGTGTTCAAATATTCGCGAATTTCTGATTTTGGGACTTTTCACGAAGTTTAGAATTCGCGAATTTTCATTTTTCTTTAGAAGTGATATTATAATAGTAATTTTCGCGAGATTCTGGAATTCGAATTTCTCCTCCTCGCGAAATTCGTGAAAATTAAAACCACGCGAATATTACCAGATCTACATTATATCTGAATTCAAATCCACCTAAATCCGGTGCTAGTTTGAACTTGTAGAAAGTTCAAACAAAAAACACCTGTAATTACAAAGATGAGCTATATACGGCGCCATTGACACTTTTCTTTCTTTCATTTTTGTTTCTTCATTTTAGTCTATTCCAGGGGGGGGGGGTGTCTGTAACCCACTGCATATCCCGAAATGCGTTGTATTGTTGGCTTGACCAATTAGAGCCTTGTTTTACCTATAGGCCTACCATGGGCCACAATTAGTTTGGCAAATCTGTAGCACATGTTTTACGTCGATTTCTCAACGATTTTGACCCGATTTATTTGAAATTTTGCACAGTTCATTTTCAAGTCAAATCCCAACACCGGTAACAGTTTAGTTAGATAACTCGACATGTAATATATTTCCATAATGCATATAATTTTACGTTCACAAAATTTCATGAAATTGACGGAGTAATTAACGAAAAACATGCGCTACTGGTAAGTTCTGTTTTAATGTATAGCGTGGGATGGAGTTAGCCCTGGATTGATTCGTTTCACCTGAAAAAATCAACGTTTTTCAACATGGCGGTGACTGAGATCGATCTCGACCCCAAGGTCTGAAAAATGTTCCCAACCTTTTAATGACTGTGAGGAAAATGAGCTGAGCATGCGCCGTCGTAGCTAAAATGTTACTGATTCGAATTTTTTTTTTCTCAGATATGTCCGTCCCACGATTTTGTACAGGCCCGTAGCCAGGGGGGGTCGGGGGAGTCGTACAACCCCCCCCCCCCCCCTGACGGCTGAACGTCCACATTTTGGCCATACATCTAGTACAAGAGGAATGAACCCATTTTTAGAGTTGAGTTGACACTTTAATTCCTAGAGATAAAAAATATATCACGGGAAAGGTTTAAGTCTCTAGTTAGCTCCCGCCGTCACCGTAGGTGAGACGGAAGAAGCTATGGATTCTACCTCCGGTTTTTTTTGCCTCTTCTTTTGCCTATAACTTTGTAAGAAAATAAGCTAGGATAACAATTTTTGGTATGTGGGCTACTTCCAGGTGGATAATAAACAGGTTAAAATATTTTTAATCTGAATTCAATACGCAAGGTCGCAGAGGAAAAAAATGATGATGTTACGGAGTTCGTTTCCGGAGCATATCTCTGAAAGTACTTGTCCGATTGTCTTCAAATTTTACACACAACACCCCTAGGGGGTCTAGTTGTGCCTTTTGGGGTATTTGAACTTTGACCTACTTCTGGTTCAGAACTATGACCTATTTAGACGTTTTGACGCGCACTTCGTTTCCGGAGCAGATCTCGAAAAGTACTGGGCCGATGACAGTCATATTGCACATACATGTTCTCTAAGGTCCCTAGTAGTGCCTTTTCAGGTTTTTGGGCCTTGACCTTGAAGTTGACCCAGCACTTTGACCTAATTTATAACATCGGTAAATCCGACTGAAAGATTTTGCGGAATATCATGAAAACCGCTCAAGATAGCTACACCATTACTATAAAACAAATTGTGAGGTTTCAGGAGAGGATGCATCTTGAAAAATTTCTAGTCGATAAAATTAAAAATGGCCGCCTATCGGCCATTATTCACCTCGACAGGCCTGATATTGCGGAATATCATGAAAACCGCTCAAGATAGCTACACCATTAATATTAAATAAATTGTAAGGTTTCAGGAGAGGATGCATCTTGAAAAATTTCAAGTTGATAAAATTCAAAATGGCCGCCTATCGGCCATTATTCACCTCGACAGGTCTGATATTGTGGAATATCATGAAAACCGCTCAAGATATCTACACCATTACTATAAAACAAATTGTAAGGTTTCAGGAGAGGATGCATTTTGAAAAAATTCAACTTGTCCAAGTTCAAAATGGCCGCCAATCGGCCATTATTCACTTTCACATGGCCGTTATTTGGTAAACCGTGCTAGATGGCTAGACCATTACTATAAAACAAAATGTGTGATTTCAGGAGAGGATGCATCTTGGAAAAATTCGACTCGATAAAATTCAAAATGGCCGCTTATCGGCCATTATTCACTTTCACATGGCCGATATTTGGTCAACCGTGCTAGATGGCTAGACCATTACTATAAAACGAAATGTGAGATTTCAGATGAGGATGCATCTTGAATTGACTTGATCAAATTTAAAATGGCCGCTTTTCGGCCATTATTCATTTTCACATGGCTGATATTTGGTAAACCGTGCTAGATGGCTAGACCATTACCTGATTACTATAAAACAAAGTGTGAGTTTTCGGGGGAGGATGCACCCTGAAAACTTTTACCTTACGAATTCAAAATGGCCGACAATCAGCATTATTTACCTCGATAGGCCTGATATCAGGTAAACCGTGCTTGATAGCTAGACCATTACTATAAAACAAAATGTGACGTTTCTAGAGAGGATGCCTTTTAAAAACTTTCGACTCAATCGAATTCAAAATGGCCGCTTATCGGCCACTATTTACTTTTACATTGCTGATATTTGGTAAACCGTGTTAGATAGCTGGACCATTACTATAAAACAAAATGTGAGATTACAAGAGAGGATGCATCCTGAAAAAAATTGACTCGATCAAATTCAAAATAGCCGCCTATCGGCCATTATTCACTTTCACATAGCCGGTTTTTGGTAACCGTACTAGATGGCTAGACCATTACTATAAAACAAAATCCTTCACTCATACGATCAAAGCACCGACAATGAACACCACGAAGACTTTAAACCTTTTATCACGAAGGAGCCGTCGCTGGTTCACGAAATTTTGCAGCGGGCTGGTCCTTCAATTGAGAAAAGTATTAGGCCCCTATATGTGATGGAAGAATGTTTTTAATTATTGATAAAAAACAAGTTGTGTAATGTCTTCTTTTACTCGACTTATCTTTTAGATAAACTGTTGTTAGTAGGCCTATCCACAAAATGTAAGGGGAATTTAAAGACTGGGCTATTTGTATACATTTTGTGATGCAAGTTGATTCAAGTTACAAGCACAGTTTATAAAATGAGAAGTAGCCTAAATTGATTGATTGATTTATTGATGGATTTATTGATTGAACATTGATAAATTCGTCTTTCAGTAGCTGTGTATACCCCTCGAGATTATACAAGGGTCCCGACCGGGACCCGTTCGGGCATCGTAAAGGCACCGGCGGAACACCGCCCGGGTCCCCTACAAGCCAAGTCAGGAGCCTACATGCGGGTACCCTGCGTACTTTCCTTCAACAATTGTCCCCGTGTCCCAGGCGGATCCCGGCAGGAGCCCCGTCGAGCCCCTGCCGGGCAGATTACGGGCTTGAACCGTGGTATATTTCTCACCGTGCCCCGGGTTACTTTTAAGTAACCCGGGGCCCGCCCGGGGTGAAAAAAATGGACGGCACCCGGTCGGGGTCTACCCGGAAATGAAATGAAATGAATCGGGCTTTAGGCCACCTTTGTGCACATATAGGCCAAACTGGGCCAGGAGAACCTCCTGAGGATGGTGAGATGATTGAGATGACACTGTCCTCCAGACACAGGATTCGAAATTCGAGCCCTGGCGGTCTGAGGCCGAGCACGCTACCTCTCGGTCACGGAGGCTCCCCACAATACTGACTTTCACACGTGGATGGGGAAGAAACATTTTTTGTTTCTTTTTTAAACCGCCGAGACCGGGAACCGAACCCCGAACTCTAGCGTGAAAGGTAGCGGTGCTAACCACTACCCTAGGGCCCCCGCCCGGGGGGTCCACCCGGGTCCCGTGCGGAACGGCCAAACAACGGCCAAAAACGGCCCGGGAACAGCCCGGGAAGGCCTCTTTTGTGAAATGTGACCAAGGCATAAGCCAGGGTCTTAAACCCCTGTCTAAAAGGGACCGAATTTGTACGGATGTCCTTCACGAATTGATTCGGAGAATTTCGGTGAATTTTGTCGAATCGCCAGAATCATTTCATTCGGCTTGAGATTCGTACGGTGCGTATCTGAATTCGGATTATACGTTTTAATGCGTAGCAGTTCGTTGCGTTCGGATCATAGTCAGGGCCCATTTTTCAAAAAGAGGCATTCTTAAAGTTTGTAAGGCATTTTTTAGTAGAATTTGTCATGCTGTTGTTTTCACACAATTCGGATATGCTGATTCCAAATCTGCCCCATGCCAAGCTCTATTTTTAGTTTTTCCCTTTCAAAATTGCAAAACAAAATGGCCGCCAAAATAGCAGATAAAATCTTAATTATCATGATTATACATCATGCATGGGTGCACAGCGGACACACAAACTTGACTTTCGTGTTCAAAATAACATTTTTGTTTTGAGGAATTTCATGTTCTAAGACCTGCTCAACTATCACGCAAAAAATCTAAAATGGCCGCCAATAATACAGAAAGTACCATAACGTTTTTCTAAAAGTCATAGAAAGTTGTTTTTTGGTGGCTAAATATAGGTTTTTAATACTAATAAATCTAGTACAATACAGTAATAACCTCTAACTTTTATATTACATGTAGTTTCAGGGAAAAATCTAAGATGGCCGCCAATTATACAGCAAGTACTAAAACCATTTTTCTAAATGCCGTAGGAAGTTTTTTTTGGCGCTTAAATAGTTTTCTGATACCAAAAAGATACACAGCGTAAAAAAACATGTAGTTACGGGGAATGCAAAAAATATGATTATATAAAAACAACACATTAACTATGAGGAAAATAGCATGTGTTACTTTCATCACTGTAGCTACATAGGCTTGTTGTGTATATCTCAGATTTGCATGAATTCCATCATCTTGCATAATGCTAATGCTGCAATAGTCACCCTCATCAATATATTGATCATATATTTGTGCAGCTTTGGAATTGATGTAGCGACTCCTTGATAGGCCGCCATTGGCTACTTTCTCGTGATCCTAATTCACGCTTAATCAAACTAAATGTGATAGTTCTTCAGGTTGAGCAGGAAGCTTTTACACGAAAACTAGTTGCAGTTGTCCATCAATGAAGCTCCAACCACAATCTCATAGATGTGAATAATATTGTTATCTGGCCAGAACTGTATTTATTGCTAAACAGGCCTAAAATAAAACGAAAACAATATCCACTTTTTGTGGCAGGGGTTATTGACAAAGAGGATACATTGAAATACTCCAATTGGCTTAAGTTCTAGTTCTGGATGTTTAGAAATTAATTTAAATGTCTTTCTTTTAGAATTGATGTGCTGGCGTTGTGGAAGCCATTGAGACGGTTGAATGGTACGATAAATATCACCAGTTCTAGGTTTACACAACTAGGCATTGCTATGATGAGAACGTTTCGAAAGCATTATGAGCAAGTTTACAACAGTTCCTACGACTACCACATTGTCAGTATCCGAGAGTTTGATTGCCGTTATAACAATTAACGTCCCATCATGTACCTCAGTATTTTTCACACTTAAATACCAGTGCTCATTGAATAGTTGAATGGCATTGTTCTTTACCAAAAGTGGTGAATTTGAACATTGAACTGAAATATGTATTGCCCTCCTCTCTGATTCTGTACTTTATCTGTTATATATTCATCTGAGATAACATCGCAGTGTGCATGGTAATGTTTTGATTTAGGATACATTTGTCTTGCATAGATTATTAGATGATCAATGCTTATTACAAAAGAATATAATAGATAAGTAAAAAATACGCTGTATGAATGATAATTAATCTACTATGTCTGGAGGAGACATATAGTTATTAGGGACCTAAATATCTTCACGTCCATCATATAATTTCATCACTTTATATATGGTAAGACTTATTGTTTTTAACATTGATACCTCTTCCTGTAAAATAGGGTGGTCGCTCCCGTACCACTTCAAGACACAACTTAACCTGCTGGACAAAAGACAATAGTTTATTCATAGTATCTGTTATTTCATAGTATCTGTTATTTAACAGACAAGTAGTTATTGTATATTATGTGAGAGTGAGAGCTTAGATCTGATTAGAAGCATGCATGACCAGAACCTACTGATTCCTTATACATTCTACCATATCACGACCACATCTAGAACGTTTCTGTATTTCATGTTAATCTTCATAAAAACATCCTGATCGTGCTACGAACGGTATTATTGCCCCAATTACCACATATTCTGTATCATTATCTTGTTGCAATAGTGTGCCCAATAATATTTGGTGACTTGTTCATGACACTCTATAGCACTTAGTTGCCAAGACTAGGTTGGGGACTAACATCTTCTGAAGATGGTGTATGTTCATACTATATTTATAAAATAAATTTATCGTCAATATTTTCAACATTACCCTAGCGTGTCCTCAACCATCAATCTTATATGCCCAAAACATATATAAGTAAACTTCTGCACAAAATTACAGATTTCCGATATCTTTATTCGTTCAATTATGTCTGAAAACTGTGTTATCAGCGCATTACCAGGCTTGTGTACGGTATCTATTCTGATCAAAAATATAAAAATTAAGATGATACTATTATCATGATCATGTAAATTGTCATTCCGATTGAGAAACATATTTTTTATGTGATGTGCACGGTTTAACCAGCACAATATACCTAGCTACTGGAATCATAAATTGGTAAATTTAAATGACTCCTTGTCTCAATAGGAACGGAACATGTATGTGTGTCATTATTGCCATGGTTATGCAGACCACCTTGATGGATTACCTTCATGTTGGGCGGGGGCCCTAGGGTAGTGGTTAGCACCGCTGCCTTTCACGCCAGAGTTCGGGGTTCGGTTCCCGGTCTCGGCGGTTTGAAAGAAACAAAAAATGTTTCTTCCCCATCCACGTGTAAAAGTCAGTATTGTGGGGAGCCTCCGTGACCGAGAGGTAGCGTGCTCGGCCTCAAACCGCCAGGGCCCGAATTTCGAATCCTGTGTCTGGAGGACACTGTCATCTCAATCATCTCACCATCCTCAGGAGGTTCTCCTGGCCCAGTTTAGCCTATATGTGCACAAAGGTGGCCTAAAGCCCGATTCATTTCATTTAACCCTATGTTTTGCTTAACCAGTCCCTAGTGCAGTGCTTGGGCAGGAGGGTGCCACCCGTGGCCGACGCACATTTAAATTATTGTTTTCTTCCTTACGATACTGTAAAAACATGATGCAGGTGGATATCACATAGGCCACATACTAATAGGCCTAGAACGGATATATGGTGAGCGACAGGTTATCTAGTGCCGGACAGTGATGAACAATCATAAAATATTTGTTGTCAATAGTCTAAACATGTTAACAACATGCCGGATAATACGTTTGTTCCCCTCTGCTTCTAAATGTGAAAATTTATTAAATAAATCATTATTATTACACTGGACTACGATGTGTCGTTTTCCTGGGGAAATGTAGACACCAAAAACACATCTCTAGGTTATTTGGAAGCAAAGTTATGTCACATTGCCTTGCGGTGGCGGCCATTTTGGATTTTGTCCTCTAGCGGCAAACGCACAAGGTGAAATTCAGGGGACTTCAAGTATGTTGCTCAGGTGGGTTTTAATACACCGAAATGATGTTTTTATGTTCATTGTAAGCCAAGCCGTGATGTAAAGTTGTGACATTTTTACTATTTTTTGCGGCCATTTTGTTTTTGAATTTTCAGTAGGAAAAACACAAAATATAGCTTGGCATGGGGCAGATTTGTAATCAGCGGTCCCAAATTGTATAAGAACAACTGCATGTCAAATTCTACTAAAAAATGCCTTACCAAGTCAGAAATTTCTAAAACGTGCCCTGACTATCACTAGAAGTCTACGCATGGGCCGCAATTTATGCATGACATCCGAACCGTGCGAATAACTTGAGCATGAGCCACATCAGCCGAATTGCAATCCGAAACATATGACCAGCACCTAATGTACTGACTCAATTCATTCGCTGTGCATGCCTAATCAGCCGTACAGTTCATATGACATATAGTACGAATCTTTACATACCATCCCGAACTGGGATACGCACAAAGCGATACAGATATCCCGAATTGCGATATATACCCCCCGCACACTCCTCGAGATACGAACCATCCGTGGCCTAGCTGACTCAGGGTGTGACTGCAGGGTCTGTATGAGAGGGTTGAAAACTCACGAATTTGTCACTCGGAACATCATCATCATCAAGTACACCCAGTTTCTCCACACAAAAAGTATGGTCATCAAGATGTATCAAAATAGAAGAAAAAACCTACTCAGAAACGTACTCCACCTCCACCTGAAGATGATTCTGAAGGGAATGATGTTGAGGCTAGCCAGTCAAATCCAGCAAAAAGAGGAGCAATATTATAAGCCCAAGGATCCTACTCCTGCAGTTTCTGATGAAAATAAATCTGACGATGCCAGTTCCAGTCATTCTGCCAGCTATTTTCAAAATCAAAAGTATAAAACACCTTTTATTGTATGTAACAGATAATCTGAGACGTTTAGGAATGGGTTCTGTATAGTTATTTGTCAGCTTCTTTATTCTGGGAGTGATTCTCTCCAAAATCTCATTAAATGTATCTGGGTCCATTCTGAGGTCATTCTTGAAGCTGGTAATATCTTCCTCCAGTTCGTGTAGCAAAGTCTTGTTGTGGCCCAGTAGCACTCTTCTCTTCACCAATCTCTCACTTTTTTCTTCTTTTTTACTTGTAATCGTCTTCGCGCTGCTTTCCTCTCTCTTTCTCTCCTCTTCTTCAATTTCAAGCGCTGCTACTGCACATACCCAGCAAACACGAGGCGTTGGACCAATGTTGGGCTGATGTTGGGCCAGCGTCGTAGACGATGGGACAACGTCAGCCCGACATTGGGCCACTGCCTCGTGTTTGCTGGGTAGAACTAGCCATTTTCTCTAGTCAACCTGCATGCCATTTTTCACAGTAATCAGTAAATGCGGTGAAGAATGGCTGATTCGGCGACTTTTATACCCAAATACAATATATTATTTTTCGGCTTGTTCGGGCACTCTAACAGTACTTTTTGTTCGGACGGTACTGAAGGGTTTGAAATGTAGTTTGTATGATATGTAATGTACTCGTATCGAGCGTATCGCCATTCGACTGATACGGCTCGTGTTCGGATTGTACGGTTACTTTGATCGTAGCCTGCGTATTGCCATGCGTATTGTTAAGTTCATTCGGGAAACTGTGTACGGTTGGTACGTAAACATGTAAAGGCATACGTAAGGTATGGCATGTTTATTCATAAGTTTCGGCCTATACGGCATGGGTGTGTAATGATCAAATCAAGTCAAATCAATCAAATCAAAATAGTTTATTCAAACAAAATACAAAATTTCAACTTATACAGTGATATTAAAGCGACTAATAAAAGTAAGACACCTTTCTTTATATTGGCACAGATTATTGTTTGAAAAGAAGTGAAATGAAGTCAATGACTTATACTAAGTTCACTTCATATTTACCGTGTTTACACTGAGTAATAATACATATATGATTGACTCGAAATCGGCAAATGTATGTATGATGATATTAGTTTTGAGAGAATACCATAGTTTAGCCCCAGCTACACTCACTGTCATAGATTTCATGGTAGTGCGAACATATTTTTGATCAAATTTACCACTTTGTCTTGTATTGTATGAATTGGAATTGATTGTAAATAATGATTGTATTCCTATGGGCAATAAATTATTTTTCACCCGCAACATAACAATCAGCGTTTAATAAGCAATCAAATCAACAAACTTCAATATACCACACTTATGAAATAATGGACTGGTATTAGTGCGCATATCATTAATAACACAAATAGCTCTAATTACTTTTTCTTGATTAACTTTAAGTTTTGTAGGTGTTTCCCCATATTTCTGAACAATAATTTATAAATGGAAGAAATAATGAACAGTATAATGTATATATCATAATTTAACACACGTTTTATCATGCAAATGATACCTGAGACTTTGATAAGTTTTGAAGTTTTGAAGTTACTAATATGCTCCTTCCAGTTAAGACCGTCATCTATCTGAACACCCAGAAACTGTGTACTACATACTCTTGTTAGAATGAACTGAAAAATAAATTTGTATCAACTGCAAATAAAATACATTTAATCAGTTTTGACACGTTACAAATGTCATTTATGTACAATAAAAACAAGACCAAGTACTGATCCTTATGGCACCCCACAAACTGCTTGTAACATACCTGATGTTGCAATATTAATATTCACATATTGTTTTCGCCCAGTCAAGTAACTCTTTACCCAATTATTTGATATTCCTCTTACCCCATATCTGTCCAGCTTTTTCAATAAAATGTTATGAATAACTGTGTCACAAGCTTTCTTTAAATCAATAAACACACCTATGGTTTTATTTTTCTTGTCTATTGAGGAAGTTAATTCTTCTACTAATTCTAATAAAGCAAGATTAGTTGACATATTTTGCCTAAAACCATACTGACTATTTGATCAAATGTCATGTTTGGAAATAAATTGATCAAATCGTTTTCTCTTGCTTTATATAATGGAATTACCCTAGCAATTTTCATATCATCAGGAAAAATGCCTGCACTTAAAGATAAGTTACAAATGTACACTAAACGTTTTGAAATGGATTTGATGACACTTTTAATTATGTTCATGTCAATACTATCATATCCAGTAGATTCAAATTAGCAAAACACGAAATGGCTGCCAAAATGTAGTGAAACCCCCGTATTTTCTATGTTTTTTAGCACAAGAAAGCACAATGGATGATTTCTGCAAGGGTTTATTTTTTCTAGTGTCTTTGGAAAAGAAATAACCTTTATTTGACCCTTAAATACGAGATGTCCATCGTTTTTTATATAGTTACTGCTACTATAAGTATACCGCTAAAAATGTTGATGATAGTATGATTTATTTGTGTTAACTTAGTGAACCAGAAATAAAAGTTACTGACGAGTAAATTTGAATGAAAAAATCCAAAATGGCCGCAAAATTCCCCTTCATATGAGCAAAAAACAAAATGTAAATTAACCATATTTTTTTATTTAATAGTGGCCCGAAATTGCTTATTTTTTTATTTTTGTATGACTTGGGGACAGAAAAAAACATTTCTGGTGTGTATTGTTCATCGTCTGACCTATAGGTTATCGTAAAATACAAGATGGACGCCATTTTACATATTTACTATAAAAAAGTGACGTCATTTTTAATACTAAGTTTATCAAAGCATGTTGGAATATACTGTGATTATATACAGTTTCAAATGCATTGCAACCCAATCTTTCGTATTACGTAGTCTATTTTTTAGTTTTCCTTTTTAACAAATGTTGTTTATGATATTATAGTTCACGGGCATAAAACAGCTTCTATTTGTGTGTTGGTGGTAACCATTTTGAACTTGAAGGTCAAATATAGGTCATTTTGATCGAAAAGCATAAGATATAAATTTATCAACTCTAAAACATGCTGAAAACAGAAATCGTGCAATAATATGTACCGAAAATATAGAACATATGTGGTTTTGGCGGCCATTTTTTGTTTTGCTTATTTAAAGGTGAATGACACCAAAGATAGAATGTTAACCGACATTTTTGAAGTCAGCAAAGCCAAATTATGTAAAAACAAGCGCAAACAATAATTTGCACGCAAATGTCAAAGAAAGTTCAATGTTTTATATTTCAGCCCAGGCTAAATACACACATTTTCAAAAAAAGGCTGCAATATTCTTTCATTTAAAAATATATATGTCATGTAAGAATCTAAATAACACACAATTTCAAGCAAATACACATCTGGGTTCAGAAAACATAAGGTAAATTATAGATATGGCTAATAATTATGTTTTATTAAGTCGTTTCCATTGACCATGTTAACAAGCTTGTTTTGTTGTCAATTTTGATAATTTTGTAATAAAAATACATTTTTCAACGTATTTGTTGAGAAAACCCTTTACTCGACATAATGCATAGTGCAATACATCATTAGAACGGAACTTTAATTACATTTTATATGGTATATTGCATGTATAGATAGGTAAACAAGCATAACAACGACAGACGTTTGCGTAATCCTGCCCCCTAACTTTAGCCAGGTTTGGGAGTACCAGCCTATAAGGGGTCAAAATATAAAGTTCATCCATTCATTCCATTTTATGTTTTATACATATCAAGGTTTTAAAAAAATTAGAATGTGGGGGGGGGGGGGGTGCGCGGTGGGTGGTCGTAGCCCATGCCCTATATGTACTTGTGTAGATATTATGAAATATAACTATTGTAGATTGTCTTCTGTCTATTCATCACCAGATTACATTAAGCGATGTATGTTTTATAAGTAACAATGTCTAGTAATTTGACATTCACTTTCCAGTAGGCATACTCTTACTGTCACTACTCCTTTTTATCACTACCAGGTAACTTTGACTTCGACTTCGACTAGTCCAATTTTCACCTTGACTTTTACTTCCCCCCTCTTCACTCGCATCCCGTTCTCACCTGTAAACCCTAGGAAAATGAACTTTTCATAACAAATAATTCAATAATCATGAATAATGATAATGTAGTAATGTAAGAATGTAATAATGCAGTAATGTCAAACCAGACCTTTCTAATTCGTATCATCATAATTTTAATGGTGTAACTCTTACATAGAAATGACACGGATGAAACGCATTACAGCAAAAATATCTATCATTGTGTAATGATTAAAAAATATCCTTACAGCGATCAAAGGTCAAGTTTTATAATTTAGCAAAATCTCACCAAGATGCTTTTTGAGTAGATACAGATGTTTATCTTTGCAAAACAACTCAAGTTGAGGCGGCATGTCAACTCCATCAATGATATCTTGATCAGTTACGTCCAAGTCAATTACAGCGTTTTCCTTCAGAGGAAAAACCCCAGCAAAATGAATAAAATAAAACGTTTAATCACATTTTAACAAACAGCACAAAAGTAAAGTCATACGTTGTCTAAATATATGTTGACGACCATGGGATTTGCATTTTTGTAGTAGTTTACTTGCTTCCTTGAACAACCTTTAGTACTAAATTGTTGCATTTCTTTTGATCGGCTATTCTTGCTAGGAATTATTGCTATTCTTATAGCTAGGATGAATGTCTATGTTTACGTCTACTGTTATTTAATTATTGAAGGTACGAGGTAGCTTTTCATATATATTTGTTGTTCGATCAATCGTAGATTGATTGGAATATTGGGTTAACTGACTGGCCCACGTTTATTTCAGGTCTCCAAGAGTTGACGGTTTTCCTTGTCCAATTTCGGCTGGGCAAGCACTTGACCGTGACAATATATACGATAATGTTAAAAAGCAGTAATTTATTTTAATATTACTTTTGAGATCAGAGATTGTTCTTAGACAAATTATTTAAATTCCCAGGTAAGTCACCTTTTCAGGAGACAGTTCTTTGTCCTTTTCAGTGACGTTGAGATGAGGCATTATGTAGCAGGCTTCAGACTGTGGTGAATATAAGATCAATCTGCCCTGTAAAACGACAATATAATATAGCATTTAAATAAGATTTGAATTGTTTGTTTCATAGGTATATAAATGTTTCCATTCTCATATGATCAACGTAAGGTGCAGACATACATCATTAATAATAATGCGAGAAGGCTTTATTACAATTATTTATTACATCATTTCAAATTTCATTTTAATAATAACATAACTTATTTGATAATATTCAACATATCATAAAACAAAGAGCAATAAAGATTTTTTTTTTTAAGTCTTCAAGTTAATGAATCAGGAAGGACACGGCTATCTATTCAGCTATAGAAATCTGTTTTGAAAATTTTGAGCTTACTGCCCTTTTCGTGAGGCGGCTAAATGTGCAATAATGCATATGCCATCGGAATGATGAATCGGATGCCTTCTTTTAATGTAACTCCTAGCTATGTATCCGAGCTATGCTCGAGTGTGGTTCAAAACATAGAGGGGTATTAAAAGTATACGAAATGAAAACGAGAAAAGAACTTCACATAAGTTGAGTTATAGGCTGTTATTGTCTTGCCCATGCTCAGTGTGGGCTAAGCTGGTTCAGTAGGCCTCACTGGCAAAATTAATTTTAAACAACCACTGCAGCCTATATAAAAATAACATGAACATACTCACAATGACAGTGTATGGATATGTATGACATCGACTTAGAAAAAAATGATTAAAAAAAACACCGGTATATCGATAGTGGAAGCGCAAAACCACATATCTAACATACAGATGATGAAAACCCAAAAACTCCTATCTTTTAGACAGATCGCAGAAGCGCAAAACTACTTATCTGCGAAATAGTTTTTTTTTAGATTTTGCATTTCAAGTGTTGCTTTACCAATTTTGTTAAGGGATACATTTATGGAAAATAGTTTTTAAGCGCACAAGCAAGACCTCCTAGTTGTCAAGCAAAGGATGCTGAAAGCTGGGTATGATGGACAGCTACTGAGAGCGTGCGTCATGGAGAGCTGTGTGTGCTGGAGAGCTGAATAGGATGGTGAGCTACTGAGGTGTATACCGAAATTGACTCCACCCCTCTTATGCAGATTTATTATCTTAGACTGTCAGAGAGACACCGCTTTGTCCCGCCGCCTATATACTTCTGCCAATCCGTGTTTTACATGTACTAGTGTCAACAGAGATTAAGGCAAGTTTTTTTTCAAAAAATGTCAATTACTCGGATTGATGCTTTTATGTTGATCAGATTATTAATTGGTTTGAAGTGAAATTTTACGTGCAATACAACACCTCATAATTGTGAAATAAATTCAGAAAATTGAAAGTCAAAAACATCTATTTTATGCTATATATATACATTTCTTCAAAAGGAGTAGATAATAATTATTAATGTACACAAGCATTTTGGAAAACAATCTCCATAAATTAATAAAGTTATCCGATTATTATCGTTTTTCTCAAAACTTCATTTTTCCAGATATGTTTCCGCCATCTATCTTTTCGCGTTTTATTAGCTACCTGTTAGATACGTATTTTAGCGCTTCCATCATCGATATCAACCTCTGTAATCAGAGCCTGGTAGATCCATAGGGTAAATAACGCAACCAAAATATTATTATTAAAAAAGTAATTAATAGAAATAGTTCGGTAGCCAACAACAGTTATTTCAAGTAACCTTGTTTTGGGGTCTATAGTTTTTATGCAGATCTTACATGTCCAGATAACGTCTTGAATTAATCCGATTTCTGACCCTTGGCCACTGTTCAGCCATTTGAGATAAATAACTCAAAACAAAATGGCTGCCAAAATGATGGATTTTTTAATATAAAATTAATAAAAATGGAAGAGGCTGAGAACACAGCGCTTTTTGACCTCCATCGTAGGGTTTCTTAAATGGTTGTTTTTTTGCAAATAACAACAGCCAACAGTATAAGGTAATTGAATTGGAAGTGTTTTTTTTTGTGCTTCTTAGACAAAATATCTTTGAAGTATGATAGTCAAATATTTTTTTTATTTTTTTCATTAATATTAGAAATGCATATCTAAAAATAATGATCATTACTAGGCAATACGACGTATCAGATGAAGCACGATTAACTATATGTGTACCGTATCCACCCCAACTGGCCATACCCAGCCATCCTTTACCATCTATACGCTACATAACTCCCAAATAAATTAAATAGCAAAGACGCAATTAAGTTTTTAAGATGCTAATTTAAAGCCGTGTAGAATCCAGGATGTACATCCAAGGATTCACATATATAAGAATGTTACATTATTACTATTATTTCGGCTTTATTAGGAACCGCCGTAGCACGACAAATCAACGACTTGACATAAGACAGGACGGCCTGTCCCCTAATCCCCTGGTCTAACAAGTTGTTGGATTGTTTGTTACGTTTATGGCGGCCCTAATAAAACCGACCTGAGATCGAGGCAGCTGCCAGAAATGGGCACAGACCTAAAAATGTAATGGAATGAATCTGGCTTTACATAGGCGCTGAGCGGCCATTTTTAATTACAGGCAATACAGGAGGGCATTCTGAACATATCCTGAAATTATCAGGTTTATATTATTTTTTCCATTTCAAAACCTAAAATTCCTGGATTAATTATGCAGTAAAAGTGTGCTTTAATTATCTCCCAGAAGTGTTATTCATTAGTTATAGGAATGATAAAATATAGCAGAGCTAATCTAACAACACATGCACTAATAGAGACTATAAATTAAACTAGAAGGGGTACACAATCTTTCAAAAAGCACTAGCTATTCAGTATGCATTATTATTTAATTTTCAGATTAGATCAATCGAGACCGGATTTGATTTGATTCAGCCAACACTGTAGGATTGTTCTGATAAAATTATAATTAATTAAAATAATATTTCACGTAATATCTGATATATTTAAAGTATTCAATACACATCAATGCTCACTTAAATATTATAATTTGAATAAAATTGCTTGATATTTCTAGTACATACACTTGTGTAGTCCAGTGCACCAATTATCTGGATAAGACCGTCTTCATTTTTCACCACCTTTAACTCCGTGTTGCGTTTGTTGTCCATCCACGTGTCCTCGTCAATGACTGTTACATCCTAGTAAAACAATTTGGTTTTATTATATTTTGTGTTCATTTTTTGAAGATGGTTAATATGTATAACTGCAATATGAATTGCCTTCGGTTTTAAAATACAATGCCTATAACCAATGTAATGATTTGTCTATAATGAGCAATCATTGGTGAAGAGTTTCATAGAAGGGTCAAGTACTCCGGTTTGACAATCTATGCATAATATATATTGTATCATTATTAAGCAATGTCCCATGACAGTGTTTATAAGGCGCTTAGAAGTTATATATTTGATATGCTATACCTGATTTGCAATCTGTATGTTCAATGTAATTCTCCAACTGATCCGACAAAACAGTCGGACGATTTTAATTGTATCTTTTCACGCGCAACAAAGCATATTTAACCTACAAAGTTTTCTGAGTTATAAAGTATGTTTGTCGTGTTTGTCAAATTTAGATGTGTTTTTAGATTTGTGTATGTACATTTTTGTTACCTCGTCATCAATTCCGGTGTAGAATACTGCCCCTCCTATCACTAAGACAATCACCATAACACTCGCTATAACAGCCCAAATGATTGCAATCTGCAGCTTAGTGTTCGAGGATCGGTTTTCTTTCACCAGCTCCACCTGAGTAAAAAGTCAAATTGAGATAAATGATGCTGATATATGACAGTGACGGTCGTCAGTAAAATGGTCTGTGACTAAAAATATATTACTCGTACAAATGACACTCCTTTACACTCCAATATGATTTCAGCACCTGCCTTCTCTCCAGAACTCCATCTATGTGATCACTCACCTTTTCGTCTTGACTTTTGTCAAACACCATTTTTACTGATATGTTGAACGCCGTCTTATTCTACCACGATGCCTAGTATCAATTGAAGTCAATTCACAAAATTTGCCTTAATTTATACGATTTCCTGGGTTTTACCCAACTACTGTAATAGACTAAAATCGTGCTGTCGTGTGTTTATTGTCCTACTCATAAAGTGTTTGTTCTGACAGTGGTCCAATTCAAGTACGGTATTCAAAAGAAGCCTTAACAAGTATATAGTTTTCATAGACAGTAGACGGAGCGACAAATAACCCATAGGGGGCCAGTTTGGCTTTACTTTTTTCTTGACACATCAAAATTACAACTGAATAGCTTTTTCGAGAAAATATTACAACGGAAAATATTATCACATTTTCAACAGAATATATTATCATAATTTAAAAAAAATAAATCTTGTGATTATTAAATGTTTGAATGTTGGACAATTGTCTAGAATGTGATCGAAGTAAAATAATAAACAATATATACGATATGAAGGTAACGAGGCTAAAGTGTTATTTAATGTATTTCGTTATACTATATTTACTTCTTGACATTTAGGTGACGCTTATGTAATTGGACATCGATTTAATTATCTTAATCTCGAGTGAAACATTAACTGTACGTTTCGTATTTAGGTTTGTGAACATTTCACCAAATGTTATGCATAGTCTGTCTATGAACGACAATTGCTCACCAATTTTACTTTTAACTGGATAAACCATGCCCATTACATGCATAATGGCGCTGAACCAAGTAACACAGATAAAACTGATGTTAGCATATCTTATCAAGAATAACAATAAATATGTTTCAAAAATATTAGAGCAGTATTAATCTGGGGTGTTTAAAACAGTAGTTACATAGTTACAGAATACAAAATGTCATTGACTCTAATTTAAAAAAGTTAAGTATTGATAAGTTTAAAATATCTATGTAAATGCGAATCGGACAGAAATTAAATTGAACATGTGCATTTTTTAGATATATTTAACTGAAGTAGAGGCAGTTCCCACTGATTAATTGTACAACTGGTTAATCCAGTCATGTAAAACAATAATGACAGCTGAAATTTACCTTCTAGGTTAGACGTCCGCACTCTTTGCTTTCACCGTGGATGGTAATGGGAACGAGGTTGTGCACCCCCCCCCCCCCTAGCTTGGGTTTTTCCGATCTAATCCATGCGTGGTGATAAGATTTGAATGAGCACAGACAAAATAAATATTTTTTCTGCGAATCTCTGATAGTTCAAATAACACTCATGTGTCACTCAAAACATATATAATATGAGATATGTCAATAACATAGAAAAAGGCTTAAATAACTAAGATTATTGCAGGCCTAGTGAAGTTAAATATGTTATATAATTATATAGCCTGCATTAAAGTATGATTGCAAATTTGGAGTAGAATCTAAGAATTGTCACTATGGCAAACAAAATTTGTCTTAATCATTGTGATTTGGCCAATCATCAGTCATATTGTGATATTTAAAAATATCAGTGATACATGTAGATTCGTCACCCCTATGCATTGCATTGTTCCAGGCAATATCAGAAAAAATACAGGAGATACAAATTGTACATCACTACCATTTTTGGATCTTTTGCACATTTTTTTGTGAATAAATATAGGTTGAATGTGGAATGACGGGTCGCGAATAATGTATATATAAATAACGTTAGAATAAATCCCGTATACTGGTATAGCTCATTGCTAGCGTGGTCGACTCAGACCTCGATGGTTCGTATTCCACTACAGCCGATATTCCTACTATGGCACACACACGTACAGAATCCCTAATTGTTCAAATACATGGGATAACAAGAATAGGTAATTGATTAGCGCTGCATTAAAAATATAACAAAAATAAATAAATGACCCATATGTCAAAGCCGACATGTAAACGAATATAATATATAATAGACCATTAAACTTCCAATACATCTATACATTACTTTTTTTAAAATCATTTATTCGACTTTTGTTATTATTATCAACATAAACTAAATATGACTCTAAATTGAAAAAAATACATATCGGAATGACTGTAAAAATATGTCTGGTCAGATTACGGAGTACAAGCTAAAAATCAGTGTCCTCAATCAAGTGAACACACATCATTATCTTGTTCTAAGTCGGGGTGAAAAATCGTATTGTGGAGGAAGGCGAATATTGCATTACATGAGCTGGCCCAAAATTGCAGCAAGTTGGAAAATGAAGATGACATCGCTGGAAAATGTAAGTCCACATAGGTCCTACCTCTCATTTATATTTATTGATATCACAACGAAAATTTCTTTCTAACCTTCCGTATGATTTAAAAGTATCTACAGGTCAAGCAAGGTCAAGGGCTACAGTCACCCTACGTGCAACCCCCCCCCCCCCCCCCCCACGCACACACACACATCTCACCCACACCAACTTTTTTTTAAACCTTGATATGTCTGAAACATGAAATGAAATGTACCCCCAAACCTGTCTTAAACTTGCGATATAGCAGATAATTAAATTCCCGTTCTAATGGTATAACACACATTGCAGTAGAGTAAGTTGTTGTCTCTCCACATACGCTCAAGCATGATTTTTTATTATAAAATAATCAAAATGAACAACAAAACAAACGATTCAACATGGTGAAAGAGAACGACTTAAAAAAATGTATTTATTGAACATATCTATATCTGGCCCATATTTTGTGAACCCAGATGTGTGTATGCTTGGAAATGAAATGAGTGTAATTTTATTTATAAATGTCCTATATTTTTTTGTGAATACATATCGAATTCAGGGGCTTAAAAAGGAAACATGATTTGTTTGTTTATAATTTTTTATCCACTTGATTTTACATAATAATTGTGTGTACTGAATTCGAATCTGTCGGATAACATTCTATATTTGGTGACCTTCACCTTCAAATTAGCAAAGCACAATATGACTGCCAAAATGTAAAGAAACCCCCCTATTTTCTATGTTTTTTTTCGCACATGAAAGCACAATTGATCGTTTCTGCAAGGTTTTTGTTATATATGTTTTGTCTAGTGTATTTGGAAAGAATTAACCTTTATTTGACTTTTAAATGTCCGTCGTTTTTTGGCGATAATATGACTTAATTGTGGTAACTTAGTGGACCAGAAACAAAAGAGACTGAAAGTAAATTTAAATGAAAAAATCCAAAATGGCCGCGAAATTCACCTTTATATGAACAAAAAACAAAATGACTATCAAAATGACTATCACAACTGCATATTTTTACTAATTAACCCATTAAAGCCCACTGGCAAGTTTTTTTGTCAAAGACGTTTTTGTGTGACGTCATGATAAAAAAAATATTTTAAAAGGCTACACGACTTAAACCCGTTGTAAACTCACTTGTCGTCTTGGTTAACTACATTTTATGCAATTGATAGTTGATAATAACGCTTAGCAACGCTCAAGTTTGTCGGAAAATAGTACTTCCAGAATGCTACTTTATCGTCGTGGAAAATACCAATAAGTAGTTTATTACATATCTTGTAGTAAGTAAGTCAATATTCATAAAGAAACTGTCAGGTGTGGTGATTTTCACCATGTAATTCTAATGCTGAAAAAAGATTCATACCTGTGCATAAAAAGACTAATAATTTACATGGCAAAAAAAATTGCCAGTGGGATAATACACGGTATTATAGTCTGTAGTAATAAACCATTCTGTAAAATGATGCAACGAAAGAAATTATGTTTATTATGTAGACTGTCTGGTACTAAATCCCCGAGCATGCTGATATGCTAAGCACATCTCCATCCTTTTCTAATAATAATTGTTTGTCTGCTAAATGACACATACTAGGAAGACATTGCAATTGAAAATGTGGGTACTGGCAAGAAAATTTGCCACTGGGCACTTATGGTGTCTTTGATCGCTATGTTTATGATATATGATGAATTATATCATATCCATGTTTGGATATGCTGCGAGGGATGAGCCAACTACTGTAAAGCAGATCAGAAAGCGAGGAAGTAGATGGTTAAATGTTAAATCTCCTGGGACCGTATTTTTTCAATGTTCCCCCACAATCTGGTTGATAGCATGCAGTGGGAGTACAACCTATATTCTCAGCAAAAGGAAATAAACCTCGGTGTAGATAAGATGGAGGCTCTAACATTGTTAGGCATCATGCTTCTGTCAGGATACAGCCGATCACTATATAGCCGGCTTTATTGGTCAGAATGAGCTGATATTCACAATTCTCTGGTCTCTGATTCTCTGAAGCAAAACAAGTTCGATGTTATCATAAGTGATCTTTATTTTAGAGATAATACTAATTTGTTAAGTGAGAGATAGGCCTACTACAAGGTTAAACCGGTACTTGAAGAGTTGACTGGAGTTTTCAAGCAGACAGATGTGGCTGAGGATATCAGTATTGACGAAACCATGATACCTTATTTTGGTAAACATGGCACAAAACAGTTCATCCGTGAGAAGCCAATGAGGCTCAGTTTCAGCTTGTGGTCTCTAGAATATACATGTATCACGTAAAACCGTATATTTGCGGGTCTGGAAACACCCCCCTAGTCTCAGTATGAAATAAAATACATTTATGTATGATACTACTCGTGGGAGTGATTACCAGCGTTGATCACTACATCGACCATATCTAGGGGTACTGGGATGATTGTTAGTAGTTGTACTTGTCGCCCCCATCCGGGGAGGGTCATTAGAGATCTGTTCCATCAGTTGCATGCTAGACGGCATGGTACGGAAGCACTAGTCTACAGTAATTATCCAAGGGAAGCTGCAGCCTCCTCGTATCTGGCCATAATCTAATCGCTGCGCGAAATGCCACGGAGTTTCAGCATTAAATTGCACAGCAAAAGTCTGGGCATGTCTGGAGGTAGATCCCCTAGACATGCGCAGAACCCCTTACTGGGCGAGCGAAGGCAAACTCTCTCAATAACCCACCATGCCCTATCACCCCCACCCTCACATCATCATCTGTACATCATTCATCTCATCAATTGACTACAACTTTTTAATCGTATTACAATGTCACTTAAAAGACAATTTGTGCCGAAAAGTGACGTAAAGCAAAGATTTACTAATACTACTACTGGTCACAATAAACACATTTCATTGACCCCTCTAAAGCCACGCTCGCATGCAATTGAGATGGTGTTTGTGTTTATAGCGACCGGGCATGCTGGGAGTTCAGCCAGAAGTTTCATGCTGTCATGAAAGTAATATGTTTCTTTTTTAAGACTCTGGGTCTCAGATCCGGTTCAATCTCCGGTCATTAAGTGTCCCCATCTATATCTCAATTGCAGGCGAGCGTGTCTAAAGCCCACTGGCAAAAAAAATTGCCAGTCCGAGAAACCATTTAAAAAAAAAAAAAAAAAATTAGTTCAAATTTAGAATAGTAATACTGGTCCAATCGTAGCAATGTGTTATATTTTCGACTAGGAGGCTCTGTTTTAAAAAGCTGGGCTTTAATGGGTTAATAGCACATTAGTTTTACGTTCCAAAAAACTGGGTAGTTTTGTAATGTTTGCTAGAACGACCTTGAACGACTTTTTTTACTTTAGGGAAAGATTTATATAAAGTGGCAGCATATTACTAAGATTATGTGAGAATGTGAAAGGGTATTCAAGGTATGCGTTTAAATCAATTTCATGGTCATTAGGGAAAATGTCGTTTCAAATGTTAATTTTCGACGATTTTGCTATGCTTTGACCTTGACATTCTGACATTGGTGTGACATTGGATACACACTTCTATCCAGCATATTTTTAAAATAGTAATGCAAACAAGATATTAAATGTATTATAAGAGTATGGTATCAACACTTGTATGTGACAGTATATAACAAATATATAGCAAATATGATTTTTGAATTTGGTGGTAAGGTAGGGTGATAGAGCTATAATCCCTTCTAAATAGTTTCAACGTACCCCCGGTATGCCTAAAAGGCGCTACGCTGAAATGGCTACACTGGACCGAGTAGAATATCATAAACGATTAGTCATTATGTGTACATTCATCAGTCCCATGAACGAATAGTCTATTAATTGCACATTCATACGTACGCAGTATAATAGTATGAGCGATTAGTCATGATGCCTACATTCATCTAGACCCAGTATAGTAGTATGAGCGATTAGTGATTATTTGTACATTTATCCAGACACAGTATCCCAGCAAAAACGAAACATTTACCCAATGTTGGTTAAATGTTAGCGCATCGTCTACGACGCTGAGCCAACTTTGAACCAACATTGGTTGAACGTCTCGTGTTTTCTGAGATAGTAGTATGAGCGATTAGTCATTATGTGTACAATCATCTGAACCAGGGGCTCGTTTCACTAAGAAAATCTAATCTTAACTTTCAGTCATTTATCAAGTAAAAGTTAAGATGATCTTAAGATGATCTTAACTTTTTAATGATAAATGACCTAAGCTATGTCAAAGTTAAGATGAGATTTTCTTAGTGAAACGAGCCCCAGGCCCGCCCCGATGGCTCATTCTGTAAGGCAGAGGCTCGAAACACCGGTCCAATATGGTAGACCTGTAAAATAATGGCTCAGCCTGTCACATGATAAGATTAGGTAATTACTGACGGCATTGCGCCTGACGTCACAGACGACGTCTAACATTAAATCGACATTGTTTTCTGGGAAGTTACTCACCAGGTGTCTCAATGTTTGCTAGTTTTTCAAGACGCAGTCCCACCTGGTGAGTAAATGCGCAAATACGCAATTTCCGGTTTCAAATGACGAAAACGAATTTCAACTTATGACAAATAAGCATCTTCCAAATTGCATTATTTTATTAATTCAGCATCTAGCACTAATTATTTTATCTATTTCAAAGGCATTCACTTCTCGGCGGCATTTAAGTTTTCACCTACTTGAACTTGTGTCTCGCTACTGCGATCCACAATGTCAAGTGGATGAAAATTACTTATATTTATGTCATTTGAGACCAAACATTTTCAAATCTTGATGTTTAAAGAAACGTTTTCTCCCAATAATAATGATTTGATCAAATAATAAAACGGATTTAAAACGGTTATAGTCGTGATTTATGTTAAAAGATGTCCAACCCTATCCGATGCCTACGACATATTGTATATTCTATGAGAATACTGGTCCGGACCCGTTGGTACCGGTCAGCCTATAAATGTCAAGGAGAAAGGGAGCTACTTTCATCTTTGATTGTATGTTTAGCTGGCTGATTGTTCAATTAATCCAAAGCGAAATATTTATCGATTAGATAATTAATGAAAAATCATGAGAATTAATAATCGACTTTACATTTTATTGATTTAAAAAGATAGAGAATAACGAGAAATTAAAGGCAACAAATCATTATACTTACTAAGATATATAATGCACCCAGTTTAAATTCTGTAAGGGATCTTTTATTGTTTATACCGGGGCGGGCAGTTAAAGTAGATGACAGGATATGTAATGTACATGTACTTGATATAGCTAAAAAACATGCCCCCCTCTGGGACCGGAAAAAAACTATACCACCCCACCAACTTTTCATTTTGTGCAAGTTTTAATTTGAACTATGAGTCATGTTAGTTGCAGTTTGCCCCTAAAAAATTAAATCTAAAAAGATATGACGGTTTTAAAATAAAGAGGTTAAAAATAGACAACCCCTCCCCGCTGGTAGACCACTGAAAAATTAAAAACTCCCCGTAGCCGTAATACACACTCCTATTTGTAGCCGGTAAAATCATAAAATTTAGCATGTATTGCCAGTTGAGAAAGTGTCCTGCTTTCTAACTTGCTCTTATTTTTCTTAGAAAGCAGGACATCCCTAAAATGAAACTGTTAGAAAACAGGACACTTTTTCAATATACTTTGGCGAATATCACGGATTTGGATACCAATATTTGAGAAGGTGAAATAATGATTTGATTTATTGGATAATAATGCATTTTCAGAAAAAAAACTGACGTGGTAGGTGTATCCATGTTGAAATCAAATAAACAAAATTTCCATTTTCATGACGATATTCCGTGAGCAGACATAAATTCGTACATGTGTTTGCAAGGTGGCACATCAGCTATTCATAGAATACTTGAACGAAAAATAGAACATCCTTAGAATTGCATCCGAAAAAGCGAAATATTTGGTCGTCATATGCGTTTGACGGCTCATTAGAAAGCAGGACACCATGCTAGAAAGAGTACCACGCATGACACTATGTTAGAAAGAGTATCTGCATGACAAGTCTACAGAGGCTGCATTAGGAAAGAATACTCGACTTGGGCCCACATTTCCTACAAAAACGTCAACAAACAGGTTAAGTGTCAAAAATATATTTTTGTCATTTTTCAGCAACTTTGTTTACATGAATTTAATAAAATGAATGGATGTCTCAGCTTTATTTATGATCAAGCAAATTTAACTGCAAAAATATATTTTTTTCACTTTTTCAGCAAAAAAATACATTAATAAAGAAAAAATGATTCTTTTCAGCTTTATTAGTGAAAGCGTAGCCCCGGCGCATCTGGATGTTGTACCTTCCAATTCAAATATTATATGCAAATGTTCGTCAGCTCATACAATTCATCTTCTCGACAGGAAGGCCTGATTTGCAATCTGTATGTTCAATGTAATTCTCCAACTGATCCGACAAAACAGTCGGACGATTTTAATTGTATCTTTTCACGCGCAACAAAGCTTATTTAGCCTACAAAGTTTTCTGAGTTTTAAAGTATGTTTGTCATGTTTGTCAAATTTAGATGTGTTTATGTACATTTAGTGTATGTACATTTTTGTTACCTCGTCATCAATTCCGGTGTAGAATACTGCCCCTCCTATCACTAAGACAATCACCATAACACTCGCTATAACAGCACAAATGATTGCAATCTGCAGCTTAGTGTTCGAGGATCGGTTTTCTTTCACCAGCTCCACCTGAGAAAAAAGTCAAATTGAGATAAATGATGCTGATATATGACAGTGACGGTCGTCAGTAAAATGGTCTGTGACTAAACATATATTACTCGTACAAATGACACTCCTTTACACTCCAATATGATCTTAGCACCTGCCTTCTCTCCAGAACTCCATCTATGTAAACACTCACCTTTTCGTCTTGATTTTTGTCAAACACCATTTTTACTGATATGTTGAACGCCGTCTTATTCTACCACGATGCCTAGTATCATTTGAAGTCAATTCACAAAATTTGCCTTAATTTATACGATTTCCTGGGTTTTACCCAACTACTGTAATAGACTAAAATCGTGCTGTCGTGTGTTTATTGTCCTACTCATAAAGTGTTTGTTCTGACAGTGGTCCAATTCAAGTACGGTATTCAAAAGAAGCCTTAACAAGTACATAGTTTTCATAGACAGTAGACGGAGCGACAAATAACCCATAGGGGGCCAGTTTGGCTTTACTTTTTTCTTGACACATCAAAATTACAACTGAATAGCTTTTTCGAGAAAATATTACAACGGAAAATATTATCACATTTTCAACAGAATATATTATCATAATTTAAAAAAAAAAAATCTTATGATTATTAAATGTTTGAATGTTGGACAATTGTCTAGAATATGATCGAAGTAAAATAATAAACAATATATACGATATGAAGGTAACGAGGCTAAAGTGTTATTTAATGTATTTCGTTATTCTATATGTACTTCTTGACATTTAGGTGACGCTTATGTAATTGGACATCGATATAATCATCTTAATCCCGAGTGAAACATTAACTGTACGTTTCGTATTTAGGTTTGTAAACATTTCACCAAATGTTATGCATAGTCTGTCTATGAACGACAATTGCTCACCAATTTTACTTTTAACTGGATAAACCATGCCCATTACATGCATAATGGCGCTGAACCAAGTAACACAGATAAAACTGCTGTTAGCATATCTTATCAAGAATAACAGTAAATATGTTTCAAAAATATTAGAGCTGTATTAATCTGGGGTGTTTAAAACAGTAGTTACATAGTTACAGAATACAAAATGTCATTGACTCTAATTTAAAAAAGTTAAGTATTGATAACTTTAAAATATCTATGTGAATGCGAGTCGGACAGAAATGAAATTGAACATGTTCATTTTTTAGATATATTTAACTGAAGTAGAGGCAGTTCCCACTGGTTAATTGTGACAACTGGGTAATCCAGTCATGTAAAGCAATAATGACAGCTGAAATTTACCTTCTGGGTTAGACGTCCGCACTCTTTGCTTTCACCGTGGATGGTAATGGGAACGAGGTTGTGCACCCCCCCCCCCTAGCTTGGGTTTTTCCGATCTAATCCATGCGTGGTGATAAGATTTGAATGAGCACAGAAAAAATAAATATTTTTTCTGCGAATCTCTGATAGTTCAAATAACACTCATGTGTCACTCAAAACATATATAATATGAAATATGTCAATAACATAGAAAAAGGCTTAAATAACTAAGATTATTGCAGGTCTAGTGAAGTTAAATATGTTATATAATTATATAGCCTGCATTAAAGTATGATTGCAAATTTGGAGTAGAATCTAAGAATTGTCACTATGGCAAACAAAATTTGTCTTAATCATTGTGATTTGGCCAATCATCAGTCATATTGTGATATTTAAAAATATCAGTGATACATGTAGATTCGTCACCCCTATGCATTGCATTGTTCCAGGCAATATCAGAAAAAATACAGGAGATACAAATTGTACATCACTACTATTTTTGGATCTTTTGCACATTTTTTTGTGGATAAATATAGGTTGAATGTGGAATGACGGATCGCGAATAATGTATATATAAATAACGTTAGAATAAATCCCGTATACTGGTATAGCTCATTGCTAGCGTGGTCGACTCAGAGCTCGATGGTACCTCGCTCGTATTCCACTACAGCCGATATTCCTACCATGGCACACACACGTACAGAATCCCTAATTGTTCAAATATATGGGATAACAAAAATAGATAATTGATTAGCGCTGCATTAAAAATATAACAAAAATAAATAAAAGAAAACGATTTAAAAAAATGTATTTATTGGACATATCTATATCTGGTCCATATTTTGTGAATCCAGATGTGTGTATGCTTGGAAATGAAATGAGTGTTATTTATATTTATAAATGTCCTATATTTTTTTGTGAAAACATATCGAATTCAGGGGCTGAAAACTGAAACATGATTTGTTTGTGTATAATTTTTTATCCACTTGATTTTACATAATAATTGTGTGTACTGAATTCGAATCTGTCGGATAACATTCTATATTTGGTGACCTTCACCTTCAAATTAGCAAAGCACAAAATGACTGCCAAAATGTAAAGAAACCCCCCTATTTTCTATGTTTTTTTTCGCACATGAAAGCACAATTGATCGCTTCTGCAAGGTTTTTATTATATATGTTTTGTCTAGTGTATTTGGAAAGAATTAACCTTTATTTGACTTTTAAATGTCCGTCGTTTTTTGATGATAATATGATTTAATTGTGGTAACTTAGTGGACCAGAAACCAAAGAGACTGAAAGTAAATTTAAATGAAACAATCCAAAATGAACAAAAAACAAAATGACTATCAAAATGACTATCACAACTGCATATTTTTCTAATTAATAGCATATTAGTTTTACGTTCCAAGAAACTGGGTAGTTTTGTAATGTTTGCTAGAACGACCTTGAACGACTTTTTTTTACTTTAGGGAAAGATTTATATAAAGTGGCAGCATATTACTAAGATTATGTGAGAATGTGTAAGGGTATTCAAGGTATGCGTTTAAATCAATTTCATGGTCATTAGGGAAAATGTCGTTTCAAATGTTAATTTTCGACGATTTTGCTATGCTTTGACCTTGACATTCTGACCTTAGTGTGACATTGGATACACACATCTATCCAGCATATTTTTAAAATAGTAATGCAAACAAGATATTAAATGTATTATAAGAGTATGGTATCAACACTTGTATGTGACAGTATATAACAAATATATAGCAAATATGATTTTTGAATTTGGTGGTAAGGTAGGGTGATAGAGCTATAATCCCTTCTAAATAGTTTCAACGTCCCTCGGTATGCCTAAAAGGCGCTACGCTGAAATGGCTACACTGGACCGAGTATAATATCATAAACGATTAGTCATTATTTGTACAATAATCAGTCCCATGAACGAATAGTCATTAATTGCACATTCATACGTACGCAGTATAATAGTATGAGCGATGAGTCATTATGCCTACATTCATCTAGACCCAGTATAGTAGTATGAGCGATTAGTGATTATTTGTACATTTATCCAGACCCAGTATCCCAGCAAAAACGAAACATTTACCCAATGTTGGTTAAATGTTAGCTCATCGGCTACGACGCTAAGCCAACTTTGAACCAACATTGGTTGAACGTCTCGTGTTTTCTGAGGTAGTAGTATGAGCGATTAGTCATTATGTGTACAATCATCTGAACCAGGGGCTCGTTTCACTAAGAAAATCTAATCTTAACTTTCAGTCATTTATCAAGTAAAAGTTAGGATGATCTTAAGAGGATCTTAACTTTTTAATGATAAATGACCTAAACTATGTCAAAGTTAAGATGAGATTTTCTTAGTGAAACGAGCCCCAGGCCCGCCCCGATGGCTCATTCTGTAAGGCAGAGGCTCGAAACACCGGTCCAATATGGTGGACCTGTAAAATAATGGCTCAGCCTGTCACATGATGAGATTAGGTAATTACTAACGGCATTGCGCCTGACGTCACAGACGACGTCCAACATTAAATAGACATTGTTTTCTGGGAAGTTACTCACCAGGTGTCTCAATTTTTGCTAGTTTTTCAAGACGCAGTCCCACCTGGTGAGTAAATGCGCAAATACGCAATTTCCAGTTTCAAATGACGAAAACGAGTTTCAACTTATGACAAATAAGCATCTTCCAAATTGCATTATTTCATTATTTCAGCATCTAGCACTAATTATTTTATCTATTTCAAAGGCATTCACTTCTCGGCGGCATTTACGTTTTTTACCTACTTGAACTTGTGTCTCGCTACTGCGATCCACAATGTCAAGTGGATGAAAATTACTTATATTTATGTCATTTGAGACCAAACATTTTCGAATCTTGATGTTTAAAGAAACGTTTTCTCCCAATAATAATGATTTGATCAAATAATAAAACTGATTTAAAACGGTTATAGTCGTGATTTATGTTAAAAGATGACCAATTCTATCCGATGCCTACGACATATTGTACATTCTATGAGAATACTGGTCCGGACCCGTTGGTACCGGTCAGCCTATAAATGTCAAGGAGAAAGGGAGCTACTTTTAGCTTTGATTGTATGTTTAGCTGGCTGATTGTTCAATTAATCTAAAGCGAAATATTTATCGATTAAATAGTTAATGAAAAATCATGAGAATTAATAATCGATTTTACATTTTATTAATTTAAAAAGATAGAGAATAACGAGAAATAAATGGCAACAAATCATTATACTTACTAAGATATATAATGCACCCAGTTTAAATTTTGTATGGGATCTTTTATTTTTTTATACCGGGGCGGGCAGTTAAAGTAGATGACAGGATATGTAATGTACATGTACTTGATATAGCTAAAAAGACATGCCCCCCTCTGGGACCAGAAAAAAACTATATCACCCCACCAACTTTTTATTTTGTGCAAGTTTTAATAGGGACTATGAGTCATGTTAGTTGCAGTTTGCCCCTAAAAAAATTAAATCTAAAAAGATATGACGGTTTTATAATAAAAAGGTTAAAAATAGACAACCCCTCCCCGCTGGTAGACCACTGAAAAATTAATTACCCCCCGTAGCCGTAATAGCACACTCCTATTTGTAGCCGGTAAAATCATAACATTTAGCATGTATTGCCAGTTGAGAAAGTGTCCTGCTTTCTAACTTGCTCGTATTTTTCTTAGAAAGCAGGACATCCCTAAAATAAAACTGTTAGAAAACAGGACACTTTTTCAATATACTTTGGCGAATATCACAGATTTGGATACCAATATTTGAGAAGGTGAAATAATGATTTGATTTATTGGATAATGATGCATTTTCAGAAAAAAAACTGACGTGGTAGGTGTATCCATGTTGAAATCAAATAAACAAAATTTCCATTTTCATGACGATATTCCGTGAGCAGACATCAATTCGTACATGTGTTTGCAAGGTGGCACATCAGCTATTCATAGAATACTTGAACGAAAAATAGAACACCCTTAGAATTGTACCCGAAAAAGCGAAATATTTGGTCGTCATATGCGTTTGACGGCTCATTAGAAAGCAGGACACCATGTTAGAAAGAGGATCACGCATGACACTATGTTAGAAAGAGTATCTGCATGACAAGTCTACAGAGGCTGAATTAGGAAAGAATACTCGACTTGGGCCCACATTTCCTGCAAAAGCGTCAACAAACAGGTTTAGTGTCAAAAATATATTTTTGTCATTTTTCAGCAACTTTATTTACATGAATTTAATAAAATGAATGGATGTCTCAGCTTTATTTATGATCAAGCAAATTTAACTGCAAAAATATATTTTTTTCACTTTTTCAGCAAAAAAATACATTAATAAAGAAAAAATGATTCTTTTCAGCTTTATTATGAAAGCGTAGCCCCGGCGCATCTGGATGTTGTACCTTCCAATTCAAATATTATATGCAAATGTTCGTCAGCTCATGCAATTCATCTTCTCGACAGGAAGGCTTGACGGCCGAGGGGCCAAGCATAGCTATCAGGAAGATGATGCAATTAAATAACCGATCCTTGACTATAATAATTATTGTTAAACCGATTTATCTACAGCTGGCGCCCAGATTACAGTGGTGTTCATCAGATGATATGCACATTGTAATTTAGGGATAGAATGGATGTTTAGGATATAGTAATTAACGGAAAGCAATAAGTCCAATTTGTTAACCCTTTGGGCTCAAAGGTCGCTTTTATCCACCATAATACATATTAACACTTTAAGCTCCCAGGTCCCATTTATCACCACAAAGCATATTAACCCCTTAACCTCCCAAATCCCAATAATCACCTCAAGGCATATTAACCCTTCAAGCTCCCAGGTCCCATTTACCTCCCCATAAGACATATTAACCGCTTCACTAAAAGTGTGGTAAAATAAGGCATGAAATTCAAGCAAAAACATTTTTATTGTTTTTGTCTAATAAGAGATTATCATGGGTTCAAATTTGGGTAATATCAGTGTTATCATACATTTATACGATATATGTGATAATAATTAGCCAATTAGATGTAATTTAAGTGAAAATTATTATTCATTAAAAAATATAATAATGTATATTGATAACTGTTGTGAAAATATGCTATAAAATTGTCATCTGAATTTTTACGTCTTGAGACTTTTTTGAATTTCTAGATACATTACATTTCTGTTCCAATTTGTTTCAATTTATGTTCCAATTTGATAAATGCCCTGGACTATGACTGTACACGGCATCTCAGACTTGGTAGAATACTCTTGTAAGGTACTCTTCCAAAGGCCATTTATACATTTTAACCTTTTCAGTGCGGGGATCGACTTTTGACGTCATATGACGTCAAAAGTGGATCCGCGCACTTAAAAGATTGAAGATCCCGCACTGCAAAAACGTCAACAAACAGATTCAATTTCAATTTATATATTACGTACGAATGAACGTTGGTCATGCAATTAAATATGCGCAACCCATTCTTGACCATAATAATTATTAAATCGATCATTCTACAGCTGGCGCCCAGATCATCAGTTGTGTTAGGTTGATGATAAACACATTGTAATTTAGGAATAGAATGGATGTTTATAATTCAGTAATTCTATAACTTATCGCATTAAGGATTAAACCCGTTACTGAACTGTTTCTTTTTCGTTTACTCCATGTTGTACTCACTCTGATGACATGGTGGCGCCAAAGTCAGAGTATCTAATCTTTAGTCATGTTCTCATTTAAAGATGGTGATTGTGGTGCAATCATTTCACTAATAATGATAGCTGATCACAACATGTGATTAATTAAGCAATGAACAGATGTTTCAACGAAACCATGCATATTCACCAATATTCATGTCATTGCGATGAGCTAAACTAGCGTAATAATTAAATGAAAAAAAATATTATTCGAGCAATTAGCATTTATAAGTGAAGATAATAATCATAAAATGTGGCTTGGTCACTTATCAGACACAATTATTTCCCTTGCCTAACCCATTACCCTCTAATCACGACTTTTTGATCCGTTATATTAGCCGATTAAATCACTGTTATTGGGAACGAAATGAGTGTCTAAACTTCAAGATTTGTAAATGTTCAGTCTCAAAATAAACACATATGAGTAATTGTCACCCACTTGAAGTTGTGGGTCGCGGTAGCGAGACACAACTTCAAGTGGGTGACAATTTAAATGAAATAACTTGGCGTGTAAAGGGTTAATTGAAAAACACATGGTGCAAATTTAGGTTAGTAATCGCCTTGTAGTTATCCCATATAAGTTATAACTTTTGGTAGACAGCTTAGTTCTATCACTGGATATAGATCTCTAACGTATTGAAGGATTACATTTGAAGTCACTGAATCAGCTCGCTTTTCATTTAATTAAATATAAATTATTGGATACAGCACTCCAAACTGTGACAACATACAGAGTTCTTAGAAGTCGTTTTTGTCAAAACCCGCGGAAGATGCCATCCCGTAATATCACAGTAAGACAACGAGTAGTAGATAATATTGTGAGAAATGGCATTGAAACAGAGGACAGTGAATCAAACTCTATGGATATTACGAACACGTTTACAAAACCTGTCGGGAATGTGGAAAATACCAGATTGTTATTGCCTCCAGGAAGTAATTCAGCAGGTCTACTGTCTGCTACAGATTTACCACCATCTATGAGGAGCCCTTTTATACAGAGCCACTACCGTCATCTTCACAAACCATATATATTCTACTTGAGGAGCATATTTAGCCTTCACAATCAGACATGCAATATATGGAGTCATCTTGTACCAAGTATCCTTGTCTTTTCCAGAGCTATATACATTGCCATTAATTATGACCTGATGAATGACATCACACTGTGGCCCCTTAGTGCCACATACATGGGGACATTATCCACTCTACTGCTCAGTGTTACTGCTCACACATTTGGTTCACGTTCATCACTGGATAACCTATTTTTCTTTCAACTTGATTATATTGGAATAGCCATATACCTACAAGCTATAGGAACAGGAATGCATTTTTTAACCAGCACATCAGATTACCACCAGGCATTTGGCACTGCACCTCTCTATGTCGGCTGGGTGTCAGCTGCTGTCATGACCGTTGTTATTTGCTCTGTAATACCTCGTATTAATAACCACATTTACAAACAGCTGCTGCTTCTGCTCTTTGTATCTATGACTATGTTACTCAATACATTTCCAGGAATGTATCGCATGTACAACTATACCGAGGACGCTCAAAATCTGCTAATTATAACGAGCCATCTAACAGTTCTGGTTTTAATGCTTACTTCTGCTGTGTTTTACGGAAGTCATTTTCCAGAAAGATGTTGTCCAGGACGTGTCGACATATTTGGACAAAGTCATACTATATTTCATATCATCTTGTTCATTGGACAATTTGTTTTAGTAGAAACTGGAGTAGTTATATTTACGTCCAAAGATTTAGAAGCCAGATTGATGTGTGACCCGTCTGTTTTATCAGCTATTGGAGGATTTCTACTGGTAGGAATATCTGGGTTTATTGTGCTCCTCGTGACGAAAAACCTGAGAGAAAGGATAATCTTATCTGATGTCTTGTGAATTCTCCGAAATGTGTGGTAGCTTCTGGTTATGAAAGATCATTAAAAACTGCTAAGAAACGTACCCAAGGGTGGTATCATAATTGAGCACCACTATAACGATTTGATAAAATATACATTGTCAGGATAAAAACTATTATTGAATTAGAAAAAAGCTTAGTGCAATAATCATGTTTAACTGCACTAGCTGACACAGGTTACATAATTATTTAACCCTGTTAACGTTAGTATTACATGTATTTACTAATCCTAGTGCAGTGTATGTTTTCATTAACTTTTCATCTGTGTGTGTCACCTTATTGTTATTGTTCATGTCACTGTATTTATGGTAGTGTATGTTTTTATTTTAATGCATGGTCTAATTTTATTTATAATTATGTTTTTTTTCTGGTGGGGCTTGTAAATATTTGTTATTTTGCCATACCACATGTTGAGTGTGTGCGATCACTGTCATTTCTTATAAACATGATAACTGTGGTAAATGAGCAATTTAGTCATTGCTATTTTACAATGGCTTCGTTGCTGATAACATTAGAAATATTTTTTTCTACAAATCAGCATACATTTTGAAAATAGTCCTTGTAAAAATCCAATATGATATGCAAACGGGGAGAGTGCGATATAGATAAATACAGCACTCGTTCAATCAATAAGGTGTGAGCCTTTATGCGAACACCTTATTCATTGAACATGTGCTGTATTATCCCATATCGCACAAAAAAGGAACAACGTTTGTATTTTCACATGACATTAAACTAGACTAATCTACCAAGTGCGATATGGGCTGATACCGATATACGTCTCACACTGACAACAACAGCACAGAGTGTGAGAATAATTTTTTAAATACATCAAAAAGGCCATTTTGTCAAATTGTTTACGTTAATTTAACAGGGCAATTCGGATGCACCCTGCACCAGTGGGTGATGCTGCTAATGACGAGCTCACAAACAAGTTTACTCACAGTAGAAAATTGCAAAATAAGTGCGCATTTCACTCCCAAAAGAAGTACATTTCTTAACATAATATAATAATGATGGAATAAAGTGAAAAATTGACGTTGAAGCTGCCACAGCTGTGGATGCCTTTCTGTGCTTGCTTAGCGCATCTCTACCCAGGTTGCAAAAGCGACGAAGTCAGGGTTCAATTTGTTTTTAAAATATTGTGTGGCGATTTGCAACCAAGCTCGGAATTTTCCTATCAATAAAGAAGAAAGATTACACTAAGCAAATTCAAGTTTGTTTAGCAATTGGCCAAGATTGAGTAGCTTTTCGCTACGCGATATTGATCAAATTGAAGTTTGTGTCACTTTGGTGGGTTTGGTTAGGACTTTAACCCGCTGAAATATGTTTCTAGCAAATATGGAAACCAAAGGGTCTTTTATTTTAAATCCTCATAAATGTCTTAGTTAGGATAGACAACCTCAAGTTGGTAAAAATTAACATTTGATAATTTAGCGGGTAAATGCTCAACATGGCTTTGAAACGGTTTAATTCACTTAACAGCGGATGAATGTGTTTTTATAATTTGGGAATCAGTTTTTCTTGTACTTACTGTGGAACTTGTTCATCTAAAAAGCGGCACCATAAAAGCGAAACTATCCTGCAAGTATCATATGTGTCAGTGTTTTTGTTCTTTTGATGGTGTCAAGCTGAAGTGTATAATATATGAATTTCCTAACGAAAAAAAGCGTGTAGGCCTATACCACAAACCACTGGTACTGTGAATATTTGTATTTGGTTTTAGACGAGCACGCATTGCCCCAGGAGATGCGCATTGAATTGTATTTTTATAGCTTGCTACAATGAATTTGAGACAGAAATATGGGAAATAGGATCAGATTTATGATATTTTATTCAGTGGCCTGTCAGTATTATTTCGTTCAGCTCATTATATTTTATCGCCCGCCTTAACCATTAACCCTCAAAGTGCTGAATTGTTTTTTTTTTATAAAATATGCAGATCAAAGGGTTTTTTTGGAATTTGAAATCATTATAAATTTCTTAGTTAGCTCTTTCCGCTTCATTTGAATACCTATGTTATGGGTCTACGGCCATTATAAATATTTTGTTCTTTTAGCGCGGGGACCGTCTTTATACGTCAGAATTCTGAGGTATAAAGTCGGTCCCCGCGCTGAAAGGGAAAAGGTTAAAATGCTAATCACGTCTATACCCGTTTTATCCCTTTTTATTTATACCTCAAACAGGATAATTTGAAGAAGAAATGAGCATTACATTTGCTGGATTGACATATATTTTATTAAACTTCCACATGTGGGTAATTTAAAAAAATATAACACAGCGCTTTAAACATGTTAAAGGTAAATATATAAGGGACGAACGACTCTCACATATAAAATATCCTGGCTGCCATATGTAGCCTATGTTATTTATTTCTGAATCAATTGAAATTTGAATGCTCAATTTTACAAATGGCTTACATATATCCTATAATGATAATAAAAACAAAGATATAATGATTTAATGTTAAATAGTGCTGTTATTTTAAAAATAATTTTAACAATCTCATTCCACAGTGATATGTCAATAATGTGAGAACATACACGCTATTCAAAAGCGATTTGCAATAATCATGTATACTGCTACCCAGAGCATTTGCAACATATTTTTGGTTGGCAGTGATCTTTTCAGTGACCTGTGTTTTTTTTTTAATAATTCTAAAATTAACATTTTAGCAACTTTGTATATTCATGGTAGGATATAAATGGGCCTATAATTCGCACAGTTAGTCTTGCTTATGCAGAGGTGTCACATATGAGTTGTTTCCACGTATTACGAAAATGACCGCTTTATAACACAAACCTTTTAATTTACACAGTGGTTTACTTTTTCGAAATTGTATTACTTATTCCAGCAGGTCTCGTGAGTGACTTTATTATTGTATAAACTTTTTGCGGCTCAATAATTTTATTTTTATTTTTGTTTAGTTGCTGGTTGTTCTCCTAGTTGATCAGCATTAACCATTGGCTCGTCAATAGAGTGGATAAAGCTCTCTACAACCGTATTTTTTTCAATTTCAAAAAAATGTGTATTGACGGGAAGCATTTATTTCTATTCTCCTATACGTACTAGTTTGTACGCTTTCTGTCCCTTGTTATCTGATTTGTCCAATTATTGATTCAACAAGTTTTCATGTTCGCGACCTAATTAGTTTGATCTCTTGTTCTGATGGGTTTTTTCTTTTTCGTATTTAAAAGTGAAACTCAGACGAAAATCTGAGTTTATAACGCGTTCGTATCGTGAGTATTTTAGAATACAATATCCCGTGATTAAGTTGAATATCTCCATAAATTATCTGGTTGCATCATTTTTATTTTGTTGATAGAAAATATAATCTCATTGAGTGTAGATGTTATCGATGATATATATTAAAGTCAGTTTTGGAATAGCTGTATACGTGAATCAGAGAAAATATTATCAATACATTAAGATGCGTATTTTTCAAAACGAGTGCGCTATCTAATAACTATATTGAGACAGCTTTTTGTTTTATCACAACAGATTAAGATATAACTATTCGCACTCGATTGATTTTACACTTAGTCAAAGCAATTATATGCTACGAGGCTCAAATTGGGAACAGTGGCAAGTCGATAAAGTTTAAAAAACTAAAACGACAGCACGCTTTGGAAACACATTTCAAGTTATTTACGAGATCCAGATCAACGATCTGAATCTAATATTTACTCATGTATCTACGATTTGTGTGGCTATAAAGTTCTTCTCGCGGGCGTTATCCTAGATGTCAGCAAAAATCTTTTAAACGTGATATCTACTGAACCGTTTGTTGCATGGCATTCAAGTTTATGTGACAATTCTTTGTGAATTTCTCACTATTTTATTGAATTTTGGGAATCCGAATATATTGAAAAACTGGCTGACTTCGGGTTTCTTCAAGAAAAATTGTTATGATGACGGTTCGGGGCTTTTATCAATTACTTTAAACTTATTAGATTACTCTCTTCGGCTTACAAGTATTTGTTTCGAGGAAGGGAGGGAGCGAGGGTATTTTTCAGCATAGTATTAGCAATATGATTGATGTATTATACCTTTAAAAACACTTTTGGGCATATTTTTTGCAGGTGGGCATTACCCTGATTCTGTGGATGTTAATCAGGCCGGCCCCGATGGCTAATTCGACCAACAACTATCATTCGGACCGTTTGTGGCTCAAAACTTAGATGTACTTAGTTCGAATCCCACCCCGGATGATGGGAAAAATAAAGGTGTGAGTTGGTCCAGTTGTGCATAAATCAATTTTAAGATTTTATTTATGCACAAGTGAACCAAGCCACAATTATCTTTAATTTACAAAATGTGTAGAATGTGGAAAGTCTAGCTGTGGAATGTAGTAAAATACGTGTAACTTATAAAGCTTAGGTGAAATCATGGGGGCTGTGGGGCTGATAGTAGAAATGAATGTGTGGGCTGGTCCAGTTGTGCATAAATCAATTTTAAGATTTTACATGTGTTGGCTTGGTTCTGGGTTTAATTTGGACTTCCGGTTAATTTAAAAAAAAGGCTATGCATATGTCTATCACTTGGAACACTTAGCTCATTTTCGATTTTTCTGGGGGTCGGCTCAGTTGTGCAAAAAGGCGTCCAACTAAGAGGTACTGGGTTCGAATCTCGGCCGGATCAGATGTCTGTCATCGAGGTTGTGCATATGGATGACAGTCAACTCGTACCCATGTCAACTCGCCCCATGTCAACTCGTACCCATGTCAGCTCGTACCCATGTCAACTCGTACCACCAACAGATGTCAACTCGTACCACAAGTGATGTCAACTCGTACCACAAGTGATGTCAACTCGTATCCAGCAAGGCAAGTATAAAATGATGGTACGAGTTGACATCTATTACCACACAATAGATGTCAACTCGTACCCATGTCAACTCGTACCCATGTCAACTCGTACCACTAGGAGATGTCAACTCGTACCATCATCAGATGTCAACTCGTACACAACAAGGCAGGTATCAGATGATGGTACGAGCTGACATCTCTTGTAACACAACAGATGTCAATTCGTACCCATGTCAACTCGTACCCATATCAGCGCGTACCACTAAGAGATGTCAACTCGTACCATCATCAGATGTCAACTCGTACTAAAGTTAATGTAGGTTTGGTTTGTGTTATCTATGTATTACAGTCGTGTATTATATTAGGGCATGTTCAGCTTGAAATTCAATTTAATCTAATGATATCCTCATACAAATGATAACAAACACATCAATGTATATCATGTATATGATAATTATATTTATTTGTAAATTTGTTTCGAATAATAAATGTAGACAATACATTAATTATTTCACAACATTGCGTCATATTTCATCATTTATATGTATTATATGTATCGTGCAATTGAGGTCAACATTTATTTTCACAATTTTCTCATTGTCTTTTTAGATATCTGAAATATCCAACACTAACAAATGTAGTCATATATATCGCACACAGATGGTCCATGGTGTAAATGATAATTATAATTATTACTTTTATCCGTTTTATTTCAATCATCAAATGTAGACAATACAGCAAATATTTCATAGCATTTCTTCATATTTCATGATTTATATACATATTGTACAATTGAGGTCAACAATTATATACACAATTTTCTTATTGTCTCATTGTCTTTTTAGGAAATAAGAATATTTCTAATTAATCAGACTGGTTCAAAGTAACATAAGTTCAAAGTCAATACGCCTAAACTGGATGACAAAGTAACACTTGTTCAAAGTAACATAGGTTCAAAATCAACACATTTTGACGGGGTGACAACGTAATAAATCTCAACTATTAGTACAGGGGTATAAGATAATAAGCCGGAACAAATGAATAAAAGGGTTGATATAAAAATTGCTATTTAAGTATTGTAATGGATTCATCAGGTGCTAAAACATAAGTTAAAATACAAATTTTGTAACTCTAGACCAAATAGTTCATAAGCTATGGTTATCACCCCTCATTTTACCCATATTTACCACTTTTTGGGGAGGAAAGTGGGTTAAAAATCGATAGAAAAAAATAGGAATTGTTGGATTTAGTTTTTCAAATAATTCATTACATACGAAATCAAACGACGCTGATTTAATATTAACGCAAAACTGGTTTATCGTGTCATAGTACTGCTGTGTTATGTAGAACGAGTGGTTCGTCCTTTGTTGGGCAGTACAGTGTCAAAGGCAATGGCCCAAGATTAAACCGATGCTTATCTTGTGAACATGTGATTGCAGTGTTTTATTTGCTAATTAGCCACTCACTAATCCTATGAACGCAAAAATTACAAGAAACCACGGACAAAAACACCAAACTCGTGAAACAAATTCGTGGACTACGTCAACAAAGCATGAAGCAGAGAAAAGAGAATATTAAACTCATCAAAGGACGCGATAGCCTAATGACAGAAAAAATAAAGATGCGAAAAGAGATCACTCGCCTAGAGCAAAAGCTTGAGAAAGCCAATCAGAATAGGCCTATTAAAAATGAAAAGAAAGTGACTTTCATAGAAAATGAAATAGATGATAACGATAATGCATGGGAAACTGTGGGTGCCACAAAATCGAAGAATAGCATTAAAACACGGACAGCAGTAAATACTTGTGCCAAAGCTACACCGACGAAAGGCCAAAAAGTGATAGTAAATAAAAATCAGAAAAAACAAACCAGACAAAAAAGCACAGTTAAAAAAACCACCAAAATAGATAAAAGACAACCAAATAAAAAGGATTTAGACAACCAAAATGTCAAAAACGATGAGAAAAATAATAGGCTCATTAGTTCTACAGAATGTAGCAGCACCACCTGCAACAGTAACAGCAGTGATTTAACACAAACCATCAATGACCTATCCGGCAAAACGATAATGCAAACGTGACCAGACAGATCCCCGTCGTCAAATCAAAGAAAAAAAAGTGTATCATTGGTGACTCTAATATGCGCGGACTAGCCAAACAATTAATACCAAAACTTGACAACTTAGATGCCGTATGTGTATATAAAACATCTGGAATGAGAATAGAGCACTTGATTCCTCGATTAAAAGGATATATATGTGAGGACACCGATGCTGTTGTCTTCCATCTCGGTACGAACGATATTAGTGAATCATTAAACAAGGTAAATGAGGATATTAACAGACTGGCTGATAAAATGAAGGGATTCAAAAACACACATTTCTACGTGGATGAAATCCCCCCTAGAAAACAGAACAAATATAATGCCCACACTTACCACATAAATTGTCACATACGTGAAATATGTGCAAAATTGTCCAACGCTGACTATTTGCCCACACCAGTGAAAAAACAACACCTTTATCGTGGTGGAATCCACTTAAATGAGGAGGGACAGCAAATACTGACTTCTGCCATGGCGGAAGTCCTCAACAATCACTCCATTAACGGTCAGTGTTTTCCCATAAAAACAATCATCACTCGGACATAACAGATGTGAATAGAGTAATTAACAATGCTCAGGTCAGTGAAATACGCGTGCTGTCATGGAACATTAATGGTCTAGGTAACAAAATGACAGACCCTGATCTATTTACATTTATCCGCAACTACGATATAATATTTTTCATAGAAACAATGAAAGGGATAATTTCACTTTGTCAATACCTGGTTATAAATTCCACCATGTAAGTAGAAAACTCAAACATAAAAATGCCTGTAGAGCTTCTGGTGGTATTGGCATACTTATTTCAAATAAATATGCAAATTTAACTAGGATAGACCACACCTATGACTACTTGGTATGGTTAACATTAGCTACAGACTGTTGTCAGAAAAACATTAAAATCGGGTGTACCTATATACCACCAGAAAACTCAACATATGTTGGTGTGAGAAATGATTATTTTACTATGCTAGAAGAGGAAGTGGCTAGGTATATAGGAACGCACCACATCCTATTATGTGGTGACTTTAATAGCCGAACTGGTCAGGCTCTGGAGTATGAAGCTGGGGTAATAGATACCAATGTAAATGTTCCAAATCAACGTTCCAATGAAGATAAAGTAATTAACAAATATGGTCAACTTTTAGTAAAGTTTTGTATAAACACAGGTTTCAAAATAGCCAATGGGCGGATGTATAATGATAATGGTATCGGCCGCTTTACATACTACTCTCCCAATGGTTCAAGCACAATAGACTATCTGATTTTAAATGAAGATAACATAATCAGCAAATTTGAAGTTTTACCGAAATTGGTGGAATCAGATCATTGTCCCATACAGTTCAATATTTCAAATACTAAACTCGATGATCATGATGATTACAACCCATTAAAAATAGATACCTGTGTAAATGACAAAGCTTCTTGCTCTAATGTTTTCATATGGCAAGACGAGAAAAAGCAAGAATATCAACTAGCTTTACGAAATGAGCAAAGGTGTCATGCATTTGAGGAAATGCTGTGTGCCGTCATCGATGGGTGTAATACTGACACTCTATGTGACATGTTCAATGGTATGATAGAAAATGTAATTTCGCCATTATTCCCAGCAAGGAAACATATTTCGAAGCAAAGAAAGAACACTCAAGATAATTTTCCCTCTAACCCCTGGTATGATAAAGAATGTAAATCCTTGAAGTATGTTGTTAATAATATTGCTAAACAGAGAGACTTTAACGCACGGCATGGCGAATATAATATAATGTTACGACAATATAAGCAATTAATCCAAAGAAAGAAAAAGCAATACCAGCAAGCCAAACTTAGTGAGCTGGAAAATATGAGAACGGAAGATCCTAATTCCTATTGGAAATTCTGGAAATCTTTAAATCCTAGAAATGTTACTACAGGGCCTACTTTGGCAGACTTTGTGAAATACTTTGAACAACCAGTCTACCCACCACATGTGGATTATTTTGATTATGAACACATGAATAATATTTTAAAGCAAGTTACTTCATTTCAACATAATGTAGAGCACGATAAATCTAATATGACACAGTTCCTAAACAGTCCCATAACTGCAGAAGAAATTTAAAAGGCAATTCAAAAGTTGAAATGCAAGAAAGCAGCGGGTGTAGATGGTATTTCTGCCGAATTTTACAAATATGGATGTAATGAACTATTGCCAGCATTAGCATTGCTGTTCAATACCATTCTTACCAATGGGGAATATCCATCTAGATGGGCTACCGGTATAATCCACCCTGTCTACAAAAAGGGGGACCATGGTGTTCCAGAAAATTACAGGAAAATCACAGTCATGCCGTGTATTGGGAAACTATTTGAATCTATACTTAATAACAGACTCTCATTTAAAAACGAAGTGTGTA
This sequence comes from Flabesymbios commensalis, assembly GCA_964017125.1. Classification (NCBI taxonomy): domain Eukaryota; kingdom Metazoa; phylum Annelida; class Polychaeta; order Terebellida; family Flabelligeridae; genus Flabesymbios; species Flabesymbios commensalis. The sequence goes on from OZ024913.1 coordinate 68,599,386, forward strand.
ATGATAATGATCCCTATCAAGCTGGTTTTAAAAGCAATTCGCGAATTACGGACAATATATTCATACTATGTGCCATCATAGATAAACAAAGGTGTCTTTCTAAACCCCTGTATACATGCTTTGTCGATTTTACAAAAGCAATTGACTATATTGATAGAACAGCATTATACTACAAATTATTGAACAGGGGAATAGACGGCAATTTGCTAAACGTAATAAGAAGCATGTTTTCTAAAGCAGAGTGTCGTGTAAAATGGGACTCGCGTATCAGTGAGATATTAAAAAGCGAATATGGGGTTCTACAAGGCGGTATGCTCAGTCCCAAACTATTCACGGAATTTTTACAAGACATATCCGCAACATTTGACCAAGATCAAGATATCCCTGTGGACACCTTACTAATGGTATATCTGTTTTTTGCAGATGACCTTGTCCTTTTTTCATAATCTGCTGAGGGATTACAAAAACAGCTAACTGCTCTGTATTTATATGCTTCCCTTTGGCATATCATAGGAAGCATTCCTAAAACAAAAGTTCTAATCTTTAATGAGCGTTACACAAAAGTACACGGAAGCTTCCACTATAGTGATAACATTATAGAAAAAAGCTGAACAATATAAATACCTGGGTGTGGTGTATAGCACCAAGTCTGCTAATAACGTGTTAAAAGAAACTTTTTCTCATCTTGCTTCCCAAGCTGGGAAAGCAATTGTTTCTCTACGTAAACAGTCCCGTCCTGTGGTCGGTAAATTGTCACCCACTATTGCGTTCAAGGCATTTGATTGTCAAATATTGCCCATACTAGAATATGGAAGTGATATATGGTACACAGGCGATGATGTTAACGATCTAGAAAAAATCCATCTAAAATTTATTAAATCTACACTTGGAGTTAGAAAGCAAACACCTACACCTGCAATATATGGAGACACGGGACGATTTCCACTTATCATCCGACAACACATAAAAGCCGTAAAATATTGGTGTAGAATTCTAAAACTATCTCAGAGCCATCCAGTCAGAAATGCCTACAATATGCTTCTTGGGCTAGATGGCATTGGCTTCACGAATTGGTGTTCCTGTATTCGCTCTGTCCTCGAACGAGCCGGGCTTGATCAAATTTGGGAGTCACAGAATATTGGGGATACAAATAAATTCATGCTTTTATTTAAAGAATCAATTGTTAGAATATTTACACAGCAATGGAGAAAAGATATTGAGAGTTCGAGTAAGCTGCGCACATATGCATTAGTAACAAAATATTTATGTGTTGAACCATATATCTTACACACAAGGGGTAACCATCTCATAACATCAATGGCGAGATACCGAATGAGCTCTCATGATCTAAATATAGAAAGAGGACGATACAATAATCCAATCACTCCAATAAACCAGCGAATATGCACAATGGTGTGAATTAAACGAAATTGACGACGAAATACATCTTCTTCTCCACTGTAACGCTATGAATAATGAACGCAAAATCTTGTTTAATTCTGTAACCGCAACTATCAATATACAGCCGACAAATGAAATGTTTCTACAAATTATGACATCTAGAGACATAACAGTGGTGAAGTCACTAGCGCAATTTATCTATGGTTGTTTTAAACAAATTAATTGTTAAAAACACCGAGTATAATAAATCAAAGTCACCTATCGCTATATTATCCATATTATCATGCCTTCATGATCTGACTTGGGTATTACCACATATCAGGACGGCTGTTGCTCTCGGATTTATTATTTGGCTTTTTAGGGCCGGTTAGGGACGTTTCCGTCGCCTTTGTTATCAGACGAGGTGGGGCCTTATGGAGGATTTCAGAGATCTATGAGGTCGGGAATGTTTTTCTTCGATTGTAACTCCGAGTATGTGGTACTAACTAGGTCGTGAGTGAAACGGTATGAAATAAACAATATAGTGAATTAAAATAAGCTGTAATGTTTTTTTGTGCGAGGGCCATATAGGTAATAAATCACTAGTTAATTAAATAAACTTTAATGTTATTGTGTGAGTGCCATGTCCTGCGTGAATGGCACACATAATTATTATCCGTAATTGTCATTGTTATTACATCACTAAGTCTGCAACACTCGATAATATGGATGGTTCTGATGCTATACTTTGTTGGCAGTCGACGAACCACAATGTCCGACTTTTATTAGTATGTATATATTGTGTTTCGGTAGTAGTACTGTTATTACGTTGTTAAGTTTACACCACTAGTCAATATCAGGGAATCTCCGAGCTTATAGCGACTGTGCTTGCATGGTCACATGGCTCGGAGCTACCTGTTTCGCGGATTGCCACATTAATTGTACTGCTTTATATTATATATACATATATATATATTTTAAATACCATATAATTTTTACCATTGTCTTATTTCATACTCCAGTTACTGTGGCACAATTATGCACTTGTATATAGTTTTGGTTTCTACGCTTTCCAGAGTGTCTTTTTTGCTACTATATATAATTAGTATGTTATACATAGTAGCTATTTTATCTCTGGTTTTGGTGCGGGTAACAAAATGATAGACCCCCATGTTATCTTGGCTATGCCTTTTAATTTTATTTTAAGAAGTAGTCATTTATATTACCGAAATACCCAGTTTTTATTAAGGCAATGCCACCTAACATGATTTTAGTTGTTTATCATACCATGTATATTGTCATTTATGATTTTAACAAACTAACATTCTTGTATATACATGTACATATATCTCTCTTATTACTATGACAAACAAGTCTGTAATGACTTTTATTTCTGTCAATAAAATATCTGTCTGTCTGTCTGTCTGCTAAGTGCATTGAGCCAGCGTTGGGGCAATCTGTGCAAACACACGGCGTTCACGCAATTAGGGTGACGGACCGTGACAGAACAAGCCCTTTGATTTAACCCTTTCGTCTCCGAAATCTGATGACGGACGAAGTAAGTTATTAGAAAACGGATGAATTAGGTGTAAGTGAATTAATTAATACTGGGTTGTAACAGGATAAAAAGTAAAAGTCAAGTGTTACTTTGAAAAAGTGTTACTTCGTGATCCCGTCAATACTGTTAGCTTTAAAAAAGTGTTACTTTGAAAAAGTGCTACTTTGGGATCCTGTCAATACTGTTAATCTTGAAAAAAAACGATACTTTGAAAAAGGGTTACTTCTTGATCCCGTCAATACTGTTAACTTTACTTGTACTTGGTTATTACAGTAATTGTCACCAGCTCCCCCGTCTGCCCATGTAACATTACGCAACGCTGTATGTAGGCATAAGCAAAACGGCATTATCACTAATTAGGGCGCTAATCCCATTGACCCTTCCAGTCTTGGAGTTTATGAAATGTCACTTAAAAACATAACATATATATCTCAAAGTTGCTTTGGATCTGTCTTATGAGGACCTTTACAAAATATGTTTCGTCTGAGAATGATTGAGGTAAAATACAAGTTGCATTGAAATAATGTTGCAAAAATATCATAATTCATGATAATGTATGAAGCAATTATTTACGTGATGTGCTAAAATTATTATTTGAGGTCAGTGACATAAGGTCCTGTTGGAATGGATAATATAACAAAATAACATTGAACATTGATTGTCCTCCATACCAGGTTGTGGTCTGAGTAATAAATAAAATTGAATTTAATATGCCTGTCACACGCGAATTAAATTATAAAATATTAGCTATATTAATAGGTGAAGAAAAATGAATTTAATAGGACTGTCACATGCGCAATTAAATTGTAAAATATTAGTAATATCAATAGGTGAATGAAATTGAATTTAATAGGCCTGTCACGCGCGCAATTAAATTATAAAATATTAGTAATATCAATAGGTAAATAAAACTGAATTTAATAGGCATGTCACTCGCGGGTATAATCAACTGTATGTCGACATCGCACCTCAGTACTGGAGGCATTCATACCTTTACTATCACAGCTTCAACACAAAAGACACAGGGTACACATGGTACTAAAACATTGTTTGCCATATTGTCACCGCGCAGTAACAATTATCATCACTCTTCCCGACTTGTGATCACTATGTCGCAACGTCGTATAAACATAACGGCATTGTCTGGGAGGGGAGGGGGAGGAGGCAGCCGACCATTGTGGCTAATCCTATTTGGCATGCGTGGCTCAATAATCAAATTAAGTAATATTTTATATTTGGTACGAGTTGACATCTAATGATGGTACGAGTTGACATCTGTTGTGTTATAAGAGATGTCAGCTCGTACCATCATCTGATACCTGCCTTGTTGGGTACGAGCTGACATCTGATGATGGTACGAGTTGACATCTCTTAGTGGTACGAGTTGACATGAGAACGAGTTGACATCTATTGTGTGGTAATAGATGTCAACTCGTACCATCATTTGATACTTGCCTTGTTGGGTACGAGTTGACATCACTTGTGGTACGAGTTGACATCACTTGTGGTACGAGTTGACATCTGGTGGTGGTACGAGTTGACATGGGTACGAGTTGACATGGGTACGAGTTGACAAGGGTACGAGTTGACATGGGTACGAGTTGACCGGTATTCGTGCATAGACAGTTATCCAAACTATTCAAAAGCCAGGAGTATGTAGTGTTGTCTATATGGTACTGTGCACTATGAAGAAACCTAGAAGTCATTCGATAGGAGTAGGGCATATTCCCGGCTTCGGGCTTTCTTCTGTCGCGCTATTGCCATTTGCATAAAGCGACGTAAAGCAATATTCACTCACTCACTCACTCACTCACTCACTCACTCACTCACTCACTCACTCACTCACTCACTCACTCACTCACTCACTCACTCACTCACTCACTCACTCACTCACTCACTCACTCACTCACTCACTCACTCACTCACTCACTCACTCACTCACTCACTCACTCACTCACTCACTCACTCACTCACTCACTCACTCACTCACTCACTCACTCACTCACTCACTCACTCACTCACTCACTCACTCACTCACTCACTCACTCACTCACTCACTCACTCACTCACTCACTCACTCACTCACTCACTCACTCACTCACTCACTCACTCACTCACTCACTCACTCACTCACTCACTCACTCACTCACTCACTCACTCACTCACTCACTCACTCACTCACTCACTCACTCACTCACTCACTCACTCACTCACTCACTCACTCACTCACTCACTCACTCACTCACTCACTCACTCACTCACTCACTCACTCACTCACTCACTCACTCACTCACTCACTCACTCACTCACTCACTCACTCACTCACTCACTCACTCACTCACTCACTCACTCACTCACTCACTCACTCACTCACTCACTCACTCACTCACTCACTCACTCACTCACTCACTCACTCACTCACTCACTCACTCACTCACTCACTCAATTATCCGTTTATTAAAGCACGACTTAAAGCCCTGTGTATCACATGCTTAAACATGCAAAGACGCACTTGTTATGCATAATTATATGACACAAAATTTGTTTTAAATTATAATTTAAAAGCCTAAAGAGAAATAGGCTTATGAAGGCTGTGCACTCATGGAGACGTCAGGTATTGTGCTGCAAAGCTATTCTGAGAATTCTGGTCAGGATTACCACACTATTGTGCATAGCAAAATGTCGGTAACTGCTGACTTTTCAAGTAAGCAGTTACTGCAGGTTGGCTATGCACAGCACCATAAATACCGTCTAATGATGACCAATTGAGGTGAATTCAGTAGCGCGACAAGCAGTATAGCTGTGAAAAGATTTGATCACGCGTGGGTATGGTAGGGTAGGTATTTGTGTGTTGTGAGTGGTACTTGTGGTCGCGCCGTGGTGACTGTGTGGTGTGCAGCGCCAGTCACTCATTCTGTGGTGTCTCACACCAGTCAAATGTAAACCCAGGCAAAATGCGAAAACTCTACAAATCGTGACGTTTCATGTACGCTGCTACTGAAATGTAGATCACTGAATATGAGCAGAGAAGATGGATAATACTGTGAAGATGACAACGTTGGTGAAAACAGACAACAAGATCCCACCGGATAAATCCAAGTTTGGGGTACTGGATATTGTACTACGAGGTGGCAGTCCGTGGGGTTTTGCGCTCCAAGGCGGGCGGGAGACTCGCTCCCCGCTCACTGTGTCAAAGGTGGGTGCATTCATGTGTAGCATTGTAAGGGAATGTCTATTTACAGTAGTCAATTTTGGTTGAATGTTGGGCCGATGTATGCGACGCTGGCCCAACATTTAACCAACATTGAGTTGACATAATTTGATTGCTATGGTGGTGCCTCCAGGACTGAATATAACACAAATATAACTCTCAACATCCTCACTTAACATGATTAAGTTCAATATAACACAACAACACTCAACATTGTAACATAATTACCATGATTAAACCCAATATAACACACAACAACTACCACCATTCTAAATTAATTAGCATGATTACGCCCAATCAAGAATACATTAACGTATTTTTGGCTAAATATAACACACAACAACTATCACCATTCTAAATTAATTAACATGATTACGCCTAATCAAGAATACATTAACGTATTCTTGGTTAAATATAACACACAACAACTCTTACCATTCTAACGTAATTAACATGATTACGGCTAATATAACACACAACAACTCTCACCATTCTAACGTAATTGGCACGATTACGCCCAATATAACACACAACAACTCTCACCATTCTAACGTAATTGACATGATTACGCCTAATATAACACACAACAACTATCACCATTCTAACGTAATTGACATGATTACGCCCAATGTAACACACAACAACTCTCACCATTCTAACGTAATTGACATGATTACGCCCAGTATAACACACAACAACTATCACCATTCAAAAGTAGTTGACATGATTACGCCCAATATAGCACACAACAACTCTCACCATGCAAAAGTAATTTACATGATTACGCCCAATATAACACACAACAACTCTTACCATTCTAACGTAATTGACATGATTACGCCCAATATAACACACAACAACTATCACAATTCTAACGTAATTGACATGATTACGCCCAATGTAACACACAACAACTCTCACCATTCTAACGTAATTGACATGATTACGCCCAGTATAACACACAACAACTATCACCATTCAAAAGTAGTTGACATGATTACGCCCAATATAACACACAACAACTCTCACCATGCAAAAGTAATTTACATGATTACGCCCAATATAACACACAACAACTCTCACCATTCTAACGTAATTGACGTGATCACGCCCAATATAACACACAACAACTATCACAATTCTAACGTAATTGACATGATTACGCCCAATATAACACACAACAACTCTCACCATTCTAACGTAATTGACATTATTAAGCCCAATATAACACAAAACAACTATCACCATTCAAAAGTAATTGACATGATTACGCCCAATATAACACACAACAACTCTCACCATGCAAAAGTAATTGACATGCTTACGCCCAATATAACACACAACAACTCCCACCATTCAAAAGTAATTGACATGATTACGCCCAATATAACACACAACAACTATCACAATTCTAACGTAATTGACATGATTACGCCCAATATAACACACAACAACTCTCACCATGCAAAAGTAATTGACATGATTACGCCCAATATAACACACAACAACTCTCACAATTCTAACGTAATTGCCATGATTACGCCCAATATAACACACAACAACTCTCACCATGCAAAAGTAATTGACATGATTACGCCCAATATAACACACAACAACTCTCACCATGCAAAAGTAATTGACATGATTACGCCCAATATAACACACAACAACTCTAACCATTCTAACGTAATTGACATGATTACGCCCAATATAACACACAACAACTATCACCATTCTAACTTCAAGTGGGTAGAAAATACTCATATTTGTTTAATTGAGCCCAAAACGTTGATCATGTTTCAACACACATATCGTTTCCATTAGCAGTGATTTAAACGGCCAATGGCGTTATCATGGTTATAGGGATTAATGCTGGGTCTCCGTCTGCTTCCCTGGTAAAATAGAAAAAGCACGATAGGACAACGTTTTTGTTGTGTGTAGGCCTATAATTGTATAGGCCTACTTTATGACCAAGACGACACACAAAACACATTTTGTATGTGAATGCTGATTACATAAACTACTTCTAGTCAAACTTAAATTATATAATACCGGTATTAATCTTTACAAAATAATTCAAAGGAATAATATTTTATACATGTATCTCGGTCGCCTACTCGCACGTAAGCAAATTCTTAGACTGTCTGTAGCAATGTATTAAATAATATATCTACCACGCTATTTGTCAGACATGAAAAAATATCTAGTTCAATCTCATGCACGTATCCAGGATTTGAAAAAGAAAAACGAGCACCCTGTATCTGCCCTGAATTTCATAATGTATTGTTTTTCTATTTGAAAACGTAGTTCTTCACACTATTTTTTTCTATCAACTGTTACTCTGTTATTGACAATGACAATCCATTATTTATGATATGTAAAACACGGCCAACAATATAATATAAAATACTGTGATCAATGAACTACTATATATAGTGGTACTTATTTTGACCAATACAACTGGTAGTATTTACACCCCTGGATATAGAATCCGTATATATCACTCTAACAGTAACAGTTATCAGGTTGTATAACAGCTGTAGAGCATTATTCGGTGTAATTGCACCTGAAGAGGATAGCAGAAGGGATTAGACGATTGAGCAAGTACTCTGGTACTAAGTATGGCCTGCTTAACACCAGTATACTACCATTCAAAGGCTAGCAGCAGTAACTGCTTACTTGAAAAGTAAGCAGTTACTGTTGTTTGTCTTTGAGTTTTATATGGTATGACGACATTGTAGATCCCCTGCATGGTGCACTGTATTTTTTGAATGTATTATGATGACATGACATTTAGACAAGACTTATTACTGGTCCACCTCAGTAGTGGGCTCCGGTCTGTTCATACATTGCCATGATATTTTTATAGCACTCTCCCCCCCCCCTCCCCCCCCCCCATTAAAAGACTCGTGATTTTATGCACCGTAAACGTGATCCTGAGGGAAATGTTAGGGTTCACCATCCTATTTAAAATTGGTTGCTTCAGCTTCCAGTATGCCGTAAACATGTAAATACTTATATCATCGTTTTTCTCATTTATGGGCGACCCTCCCAGCAAACACGAGACATTGACAAACATAGGTCAAACATTGGGTGAAGGTCTCATATTTCCTGGGCTCGCACATGGACCTATTATTCATATCTCTCTCATCAGCTCATTTCTGCCGCAGGTTATCCAGATTATATAAAGGACTAAACCCCTTATCGGTATTATAAAGATGGCATCAATCAAAAAGTCTGTAAAGTGTCAGGGTAAAGCGTAAAACATACCAACGCCAACACCACAATTATCAAACACCCTACTTTATAATTTCTAAAACACACAAACGCGAACGCGAAGGCCAACGCGAAAAGTTTCAAACTGATTTAATTTTTTTCGCATTCGCGCCCGCTTTGCATGTAATGATAAATACAGGAAAATTAACGTCGAATTTCGCTGCTTGTCTCATGTGTCGTCGCCTGCGTTTTCGCTCTCCCGTTCGCGTTGGTCTGTTTGCGCTTAGACATTTCAGCGCGCGGATCGACTTTAGATGTCAGGTTTAGACATCAGATTATGACGTATAAAGTTGATCCCCAGACAGAAAGAGTAAGCTATTTATAATGTTCATAGACCCATAACATAGGTATTTAAATAAAGCGGATAGAGCTAACTAAGACCTCTATGAAGATTTCACATTCAAAACAAAAACAATGGTCTCTTGGTTTATACAAAATATGTTTCGGCGCGTAAGGCGACAATACAGATTGACAACACAGACAAACGTATCGTCTTCTCTGACTATTGTGTAGCATACTATCCTCGACTCGTTTGTGTGACACTACAACGCATTCTGGGGATATACAGGGGAGGATAGAGTCACCCAAACCCCCCTGGAATAGACTAATAGGATTGAAAAAATAGAAATGAAACTGTCAATGGCATCGTAGCTCATCTTTGTAATTGCAGATGTTTGTGTTTGAACTTTCTACATGTCCTTAGGACAAGTTCACCCCAACACCAGATCTAGGAGGATTTGAATTTAGATTGTCATAGAATTTAGAGTGTCATATTCCTGAATAACGGGGACTATCCTACTGTGATCACTCCTGGTTCGGGGCTGTTTACAATAAGTGTGAAGTCCCACAGAAAAAAACTAGTTAAGTTTAAACTGGTAAGGAGCACTGAGAGCGGCAGAGTTTACTGGATGTTGAACATTGTATACAAGTTTAAATAAAATATACGCAATAGCGATTTTTAAAAATTGTGGATGGACAAACGACGGACAACCCCCCATGACAAAAGCTCATCTGACCTTTGCTCAAATGAGCTAAAATGAGAGGCTTTGGTTTGTTATCTTGCAATACAGTTTGCCTGAAACTGAAAGATGTAAGTTTGTTCCAACATAAAACAAAAGACTTCTGAATATAAGACCTTCCGAACATATCTGAATATAGGACCTTCTGAACATAGAACCTTCTGAATAGAGGACCTTTTGAACTCATATTTTCTGAACATGGAACCTTCTGAACATAGGACCTTCTAAACATAGGACCTTCTGAATATAGAACCTTCTGAACATAGAACCTTTTGGACAAATATTTTTGAACACAGAACCTTCTGAACATTGAATCTTCTGAATATAGGGCAGTCACCAAATGTACCATGTCTTATGTAGTACCATACAGCAAGTGTAGGCCCTGACTGGTTTTTCTAAGAGAATAATTGTTCAAACATCACACCCCTTCTATTCTTCATATGTTATGCATAGGCCAATATCACGATAAGTTGTTAATGGTAATATATTCGAAACAAAGTAAAAGAACAATATACGGATAAAGTAATATTGTCCATGTAGAGGGGAGGGGGTAAACACAACATCGGCCTACAGTTTGGCTCAGAATCAGGCAGAAAATGGCCGCGGGTGTTTTTTAGTGTTTGTTATATGTAATCATGAACACAACACCTGCACAACTTGATTCGGAATAGTTACCCAGTGAAACCTAATATTGTCCCAGGGTCGGCGCATTTATAATAAGACAACGTACTGACAAAATTGCGCAAATGTTGCGTTGGTGTGTTGTGTTTGTCTGTCTAAGAATACATAAACAGCAGGCCGCTGTTTTTTCGTATTGAATGGGGTGTACATAACTAAGTTATATTTATCCTGTTTATGTACTAATATCTAGTATGATTTCCATTGCTAAGTGGACCAATTGTAGTTTTACCTTTGGTACATATATCTGCACTGTAAAAAAACACCTAACTATTTCAAGCCGGAATTCACCTTCGTAATCTTCATCCACTGCAAGTCGCGAATTGCTTTCGCAATTCTCGGCTTGTGGAGGATGAAGATCACTTGAAGTGGGTAAAAAAATGATGAAAATATCCCATGTATTGGTAAAAGAGTTTCATGGAAATTTTACTTCTAAAACCCTTGAGATGTAGGAAAATTAGGGCAATTTATCACGGATGTAAAATGATGCTTTGGTGCATCGTGAGGGCTTACTGGGCTAGAGGGTTTCAAGGAAAGTCAGGTGTAGTTCTGAATGTGTTATTCTTGTTATCCTGAGAAATATCAATTATTACTTACAGCCCAGTAAACAAACAACAAGGAAGAATATGTGATCAGAACTGAGGAATATTTGAATAAGTGAGCATTAATTTAATAAATATCTTCTCATATCTGTGTTTATGTGTCCGTCAGTGCATACAACCACACGTTTGAACTTTTGACCGGTGAAGCAAGAGTGCATATCTTTAGAAATTTTAAATCCACTTCAGTTGGAGTAGGGCTTATCAATTATTTCTCCTCTACATAGATCGCTAAAGCTCTGTATCACTTTAATCTATAGAAATTATGGACAGGAAATTATGGAACTGTTCAATGATTGCAGGCATATGTTAAACTCCTTTTGGGGGACATGCAGACGTATAACGTTGAAAAGCTTTTTGTACCAAAATTCGAAAATGGTATATTTATTTGAATCATATTCAACTAATGAAGCCACTTCTCAGTGCGCGGTTCCTAGTTAAGTAGTGTTTCTAAGTTCACAGGTTTCAAATTAATGGGTACACAAATATGTTTTTCAACACAATCCGTAATAGGCCTACACTTAAAATATAATAATAACATCTCATTATGACTTTGGAAATGTTTCCAATTATATTATTAAGTCACAGATTTGTTTTGCGTAATAATTATTGTGATCAGTGTTTCGATAAGGATAGGCAATTAAATATCACCGGTAAATATCACTACAACCTAAAATGCATAAACCACGAGGTGACCTGATTTTTAAGTTCAAGGGTTCATTGTACTAACCCTATAAACCCTTACAACGCTGAATCAAAAGGGTTTTTTCAACTTGAAATCATCATAAATATCTTAGTTAGCACGTTCCGCTTCATTTGAATACCTGTGTTATGAGTCCAATGCCATCAGACATATTTTTAATCTTACAGGGGATCGACTTTAGACGGCATAATCTAACGTCTACAGACGTCAGATTCTGACGTCTAAAGTCGATCCCCGCGCTGTAACGGTTAAGACTCATCTGATCTTAACTTTTTTTTCATTTCCGCTGGACAAGTTCAGATTAATCTTAATTTATCTAATAAGACGAAAGAAAGTTAGGATTAGGTGAAAGTTAAGAATCTTAGTTGGATGGACGCCACAGCTGAATTGCCGAGTTATGTTCGGTGATATGGGTGGCCAACAGGCTCAGATGTCGTCCTATGTTAAGTCCTACCAACAGAGTTTAGCTCGATGAGTCGAACTAATCTGTGTAGAGCTAGGTCGACCTGAAATAAGACGACATCTCTGTGAGCCCGTTGGCCATCCATGGGACACACTTCTGATTCTGGTATATTACAAAAAAACACAGTGTTTATTCGTCCGTGATCATGGTGATAGGTATTCAGCTAGAAATATGGATCATAGGAATACTACTTCTATCATGCAACAACTCAGCAATGTTTCAGAAGTAAAAATGTACTTCGAGAATTGCACTCATAACAGTTTCCAAACAGTCACGCTATCCGTAGCAGCGTTCCAGCAAGCGGGTTGAATCGACCCAATGCTGGATTATTGTCGACCCAATATCTGTAACGCTGACCCAACATAAAAAGTAGGCTTAAGTCTCTTATTTGTTTGGGTAGCTGCAGACCCCTCCTCTCCCCATTGCATCCCCCCACTCCAGACACATTTTGTCACGTTCCATCCACAGGTTTAATTGGCACACATAGCGTGTCGAACAAATACTTGTGTTCAGAAACGACCGGACGAGTTGACACCGTTTTATGATGTGTGCATAGAACGACATCACGAGATTTTAGTGACATTGCTGAACCCAGGCTCACAAAAAAATAGGCGGCCATGCAATATATCTACAGGAGAGATAATGCACTGAATATATTCTACAATGTAATATAACTGAATGCAATGATCCAAATGTGGTCGATCGTTCATCAATAATTCTTTCATCATAAACGCTTTCAAAATTATTTTCCAAAACCGAATGTTACAAAATTTGCACATGCAGATAAAAAATAGACACAGCTTCATTCACACAAAAGATCTAGCTTATTAAAATGTTAGGATGTTTTTCATTCATTGCAGTTCAAATTAATGAAATATGTCTAGTAACAATGTAACACCCAATCTTGCCCTACTCATCATGCTCATGCTAGTCATGATATTCAAATAAGTCAATATGAGACAGGTGTATTTTTCATAAAACATTTTTCGTTATTTGAAGCTGGAAATTGCGTTAGCAATTCCAGCTTCAAATGACGAAAAGTGAATAATAATAAGCCATTCGGCAGTAAAATGGTAAGGAAATAAGCGTCGCCAAATAGTTTATGTGGGGTAAATCTTGAGCTCAGAAACACAAGGGTGTGTGTAGAATAGCAATCCATATTCGTGAGAACACCTATAAAATTTGAGAGGGCTGTGACGCGGGTTTTTCAATGGGACTGCGCTATTCAGACCGCATGCAGGTATATAACACAGATTGAGCTGGGCTGAGGTCATAATACATGTACTACGGTCTCACCACATTACTACGTGTACAGTTAGGATCTTACTTCATCACCTTGTAATTAAAGGGTGGTATTTTGTTCCTTTATATAGCATAAGATACGACCCTTTAATAGCAAGAGACGACTTGTAGTCTTATCGTCAGATTAATCCATGACTTAGCTCCATCCTATCATTTACTGGCTTTAGTGGGCATACTTTGAATCACGATTCGATAAACAATAAATATTCAACTTCAGTTTTTTAGAAAAGGTAAACTTACATTGTAATATTTGTGTGAATCAGTGTGATGCTAAAAGTCTAGTACTCACAAACATTTCTCGGACACTTAACCTAATCAAATAACTAATGATTACTTGAGTCATTACCATGATTACCATGCCATGGAATAAAATGTCTTTTTATACCTCATCTTATGAAAACACGGTAAATCGCATATCCCTGTCAAATGAAACAAAACTACTGTTCATTCAACAAGCATCTATCCTTTTTTCCCCTTACAAATACATATAATATATAATATAAATGATTCTGCAGATCAAAGTGTCTCCAGGTGAATGTCTAAGCTGCTTATTGTCATCGTCTCGTTGAGGCACGCTTCTCACTGTTTGGATACAAACAACCCTTCACGTCTGAAGTCTTCTTCGAGGTACAGGTCTATAGTCTAATATCAAATAGGAAGACCTATCATCATTTTACCTCCTGGTCACTGGGCCTATGCATTCTTGTGCCATTTCAACTGCACGAGGAGCATACAGCCCTGCAGGAATTTCGGTGGTTGGAACTTTTCTTAAATGTTGCCACCCCTGTCCTACCAGGTATCCATTCACACCTGAGTGATGTGAAGCATGTGAGGGTGAAGTACAGTGCCCACAGACACAACATCTAAACAATCGGAGGAAAGAACGATGATATTTCTTTGAAAAAAATGCAACAATCGGGGATTAAACGCTGGGCCAGGATTAAGCCAAATTGTTTCAGCTTCTTGTATTTGTTTTGTTAGTTGTATACAGTATCAGTTTGCGAAATGAATCTTGTGTGTTATGTCTTAACAAAGAGCATGACCCGGCGTGACCATTCTACATAGCATATGACGACGCGGATCTCGGCATTAACTCTTACAAAGCTGAAATATTTTTGTATTAACCCAGAGACCAAAGGGTGTTTTCAATTTGAAATCATCATAAATATCTTAGTTACCTGTTTCTGCTTCATTTGAATAACTATGTTATGGGTCTACGGCCATTATATTTGTTTTTATTCTTTCAGTTTGGTACCCTGGTATGGTATGGAAAACAACGCACGGCCATATTGAGACCTGCAATCTGATTGAATAAAATAATGACTGAAGTTAAGCTTAAATCAAAGTACATTAAATATTTTCAAGAAATCGTTAATAACTTTCTTAGCCAATAAGATTACCTAAATGAATGTAGAACACTCTGTACAGATGTCATTTTATTGTTTTTGAACCTCGCTTGAAACCGTACAATATCAAACCCAGCACGGCGAGGGTAAACAAAACGATTATGTGCGTGATTTGTGTTTAACCCTTTAAGCGGGGAAATAGTTTTATGTAAACCAAGTAACCAAAGGGTGTTTTAAATTTGAAATAATCATAAATGTAAGATTTTGACATCTATAATGTCGATCCCCGAACTGAAAGGGTTAAACTGTTTCACAGTGTACATCAGGAAACAGAATAGATTATCATGATTCATCTATAATAACACCTGAAATGCCTGGACGTGTCTTTGTTCCAAAGGCTCTCATGACAGGCATTGTCTTGCTGTGATACATGGCTAGCAAAGACGAGGCATTGACCTAATGCTGGGATACTGTCTCCGACTCCCAACATTGACCTAACATTGGGCCAGTGCATCGTGTTTGCCGGAATTTGATAGGCATTGGATTAATTCTGGGGCGTCTTATTAGATTTCATGATTAGCAGATAATAAGTAATTTGTGTGGTTCTTTGTCAAATTAATACTATACGCATGAGGCGGATGATTTATCGCCAACATCACATGTAACACAAGACATTGAACCAATGTTATTTTAATGTTGGTCCGACGTCGAAGACGGTGGGCTAACATTAAAACAGCATCGGTTCAATGTCTCGTGTTTGCCAAAATATCTGTGCGTCTGCATCGCTTATTCTGTCAAGGATAACTTTTATGATTGCCAGACGTTTTTTTGGTATACCCTGAGCAGAAATACCTGAAAATCTAAAATTGCGACCCACAGCCGGACCGAATGAGCCATCGGGGAGCAGCCATTTCTTCTTGTAAAATCTTGTAACTGAATCCCATTCAGACCTGGCGCAGCATATCTAATTCGTATCCGAGAAATTGGATATCACAACTATGTAGCCGTATTTATTGAAATTCACGCACTTCATTTGAAACTGCGTTTGCGTTTTACAACTAAGCTCTCGCAATGACAAAATTGTAGATTATACCAGGTGTTATTTTCATTTGATTAACCCTCTTAACGCGGAGACCGTCTTTAGACGTCTAATGACTGTCGATATACAAATGAAACAGAAAGAGTTAATTAAGACATTTATGATGATTTCAAATTGAAAATAACCCTTTGGTCTCCATGGTTTATAAAAAAATATCTTAGCTTGTAAGGGCTGAAGCTGCTAATTTCCTCAACAACGGTAGCTTCAAACGAGCAAAAAAATGCGTGAGTAAAGTATTACTCAATGAGTCAATACTAGGCTCAATTGGAAGATCTTGTAGGATACATGGATACCAATAAATGTGTTAGTCAGAGATTGAATCTCGTGTTGTATGTGTTATGTTGATAATTATCAGACCATCGCAAGCTCATACCCAGGCAAACACTAGACATTCATCCAATATTTGTTTACCGTTGGGCCAACGTCGCTGACAGTGGGTGAACGTATGGTGTGACAGGGTCATTACGAGTGTGGTCAAATCTCAGATATCAAAGCAATGGTAGGGTTTAATTCTGGGCCTGCGTCAATGACGATGGACCAACATTAATAAAATTTACACCCCTGTACATGCACATTAGCACACCACGGTGTGAAGTCAAAACTTTTGTCTGTAGTTATACTTTCAAAATTAACATTGCGTATACTCAAGGAGTGATAAAGTGTGCATCAATATGAATTTGACATTAACACACGCTGTACTTATTGCATCGATTGTCTAGAAACTTTTATAGCACCAGTATCTCTAAAAAAAGACTGAGACTCGATGACTTTAAAATTTGTGCCCAATATCAAGTCCATTTTGAGATACCTATTCAAAGTGTTTAATGCCGAATTATTCTTTAGTATGTTCAGTATGTTCCGTCATTTTAAGCTAAGGTTTCCAGAACTTTCAAGTGGTAGAAAATACAAAAAAGCTTTTTTTTAATTACACTTCCACGTAATCTTATATTTATTTAAAAATAACTTGGTATCTTGAAATCTTGGAATGAAACAGTTTGGAAAATATGACGAATATGGTCCACTTTCCCCAGCAAACTCAAGACATTGATTGAACAATCGTTGTTTTATTGTGAAGACGGCGGCCCAACAATATAACAACATTGGTTCATCGCCTTGTGTTTGCTGTATTATTTAACCATTAAAGCGTTGAAATATTTTTATATAAACCAAGAGACCAAAGGTTTATTTTCAATTTAAAATCATCATAAATGTTTTAGTTAGCTCTTTCCGCTTCATTTGAATACCTATGTTATGGGTCTACTGCCATTATACATATTTTACTTTTTCAGTGCGGGGATCGAATTTAGACGGCAGAATTTGACGCTTAAAGTTGCTCCGCGCACTGAAAGAGTTAATATACCAGTCACTGACACACATGAACCTACCGCAGGCTACTTGGGCGATATTCTGCAAAAAAAGTATTATTGACATATCTGATCTAGTTAAAAGACATCCGTTCTTAGTGCAATATATCTTTAATACATTCGGGTGACAAAGCAAAGCAAAGTTAACCCTTTAGACATTGACGCTTAACACTTGTGAGCTATTCAACACATCGTATATATAGTTCAATAGACCATAGTACGATATTGTCTATAATGTGAAGTTAGCCTTCCATAAATACAAACAAATATCAGAACTTGCACTAAGCCTCCAAGTTTATTGATTTGACTCGATACAAAGAGAAACTGATTCACGTTGCTAGCCATAAAAAGGTTAATAACAGTTGTAGCTCTAGTTATTGTCTCTCGTTTATGTTCACCTTGAGATGTGATTTGCGACAGGTGAATTTAAACGTCGCGGTTTTATAAACATATTTCTGAGTATAAGATCTCAAATGAAAGCTGAGAACGAATCATACCACTTCTTATTCGATCATTAATGCGACGAGGGGGTTTAAAAGGTTATTAATAAACACAGCTGGGTAAAGTACTTTCAGCTCTTGTAGAATCATTGAATGTCTAAGCGGTAAACCCTTTATAGATGTTATTACACACAGAGGTATGTCCATACATACCAGGAGCTGGTCTGGGAGGCACAGACATATCATATCACTGATTGACTAGAATATCGCCTCGCTCAAATATCAAAGTGGTCCACATTCTGTCACATAGGACTATTATTATCCAATATTTATCGGCCAGGCCACCAGATTTGTATAAATTGTGTTGTCGGAATGCTAATAATTTTACTGAACATAAATGATAAACAGTTCTATAGAAAATATATTCTCAATAGTAACAAAGGCCTGCAATATACTTAATTGTTTTAGTTTTTAAATGAATGAATGAATGAATGAATGAATGAATGAATGAATGAATGAATGAATGAATGAATAAATGAATGAATGAATGAATGAATGAATGAATGAATGAATGAATGAATGAATGAATGAATGAATGAATGAATGAATGAATTAATGAATGAATGAATGAATGAATGAATGAATGAATGAATGAATGAATGAATGAATGAATGAATGAATGAATGAATGAATGAATGAATGAATGAATGAATGAATGAATGAATGAATGAATGAATGAATGAATGAATGAATGAATGAATAAGTCTATCAATGAATCAAGGAGTGTGGCTTTACGCTACTTTTGTAAACATAAGGCCTAAACCATAAAATAGCTTAAAATATAGGTGATATCCCCTCACTTTCATACACGTATGCTGCTTTGTAGAGAAATAAATATATAAGTGGCTTCATTTGTTTACGACTAGCCAGTCATGTTAGCCGTTATTACAGCGGTAGATCAGGGTAGTGTACCCAGTGGAGACGCATAATTTATATAATAATATTAGCCCTGGATTGTCCGTTTATGATTTAGCCCATTGGATTCATTGATGCGTGACATATTTATTGACAGAGATGAAACAGGAATTATCACCTGTCTATTTACTTTCCATGTATTATGACCTCCCTGTGAGAAGTGAAATGATCATAACAGAAGACACTGGTCCATTACTGAACCTACATTGAGCCAACGTTTATTACATGGGTCAATGCTGTGGGTGCACGTGTTTGATTTGTATGCTCTTTCTAGACAGACAGTCTTCCTATTTTATCAACATATTTTGCAAAACGTGGGGCCGTATTAGTATGCTTTATTGTGATTCTTGTGTAGTAATGGTAAATATATTATATATCACCTGTATGAATTCTAAAACTTCTAACATCTAATTAAGGTTTGGTGGGGTTTTTTTAATGATCCAATGCATAAACATTAAGTTATGAACTTTCTTATCTGGATGCACCTATTTGATTACAGCATGGACCTGGTGTACATTCCTGTTGTATATTGAGCACAATGAACACAAATGTGGTATACAATTTAATCTAATTAAAGCCTAGAAAAAGTAATAATTGTTCATACAAATAAATACATAATTTTGACAAAAGTGACACGTAGGTTTGGCGATCATGGATATAATAATAAACATTACCCTCTCGACAAATTACACTGATATTCCAGGAAACAAGAGACGTCGATTCAATGTTGGTTTAATGTTGGGCGACCGTCTGCGACGTCGGCCCAACATCAAACCAACACATAATTTATCTCGCCTAGTACGCCTAGGGTCTCACTATGTCTGACAGTACCGTGTTGTTCTCGTACAAGTTACGATATATCGTAGGCTTCTGATTGGTCGAGATGTCAATCTCAACCAATCAGAAGCCTACGATAAATCGTAACTTGTACGAGAATACGGGCCCAGTGGGTTGGGTCTGTATTGACATTATTCAATCAATAACTATATGACTCGTGTATTTTTTATACATTTCTTTCTAAGACAGATAAGTACGTAGGATATACTGAATGTGTGTGTATCAAACAAACCAACATAGGTAGCCTATAATGTGGACAATACGGTTTCAAAAGGTGCTTATTTATTTACAGCGCGACAAAAACCCAGCATAACATAGGGGAAGCAAGGGAAATGCCGAATTTGTAAAATTTTACTTTCGATATATTAACGTAATTATTTTGAAGTATAAGGAATCGATCAACTTAATTCACTCTACGTCCTATTGTTAAATGCAACCTGTCAAAAATCGAAAAATGATTATCGAGATTCAATTCCAAATTCCTGATCCAAGTCAATTATTGTAGATTGAGCGGAAATGTTTTCTTTAGAACAGCATAGGTTAAAGGACAAGGACACGAAATCGTAAAATCACGAAATATAAGCTGTATTTTCTTATTCAGTGTTATTTGATACCTTGAAAATTGGTAATATTGCCACACCGGAAAAACTTCGAAGTTGTATTAGTTAGTTCGAGATTGAAATTGTCCTGGACAAATTTGATAATAAACAAATAGTTACATTTGATAGCCTGACATTCTTTATGTGTCAGTTATATTTGTCACAGGATACGGACCTGGATCGTTATGTATGGATCAGTAATACTAGTATATAGGTATGTGCCGGGGCAGGAATGTGACTAATGCTGGGCGTAAGCCCTGTCCTGACAAGTCATTGTTCTTATGTGCACCTTGTCCGTGCCATTATAACATAAATAACACCGAATTATTTTTGTGACTGTATATATATGTGGCTTTAATAGACCTCTAGCACCCAGAGTGTGATATGTGCCACTCATTTGAGTGGCACTTATCACACTCTGGATACTAGAGGAACTATATATATTTTTATTTTCACCAACCCTTACAAAACTGAAATATTTGTCTATAAACCAGGAGAACAATGGGTTTTTTTCATTTTGAAATCATCACAAATGTTTTAGTTAGCTCTTTCCGCTTCGTTTGAATACCTATGTTATGGGTCTACGGCTCTTATATTTTTTTAATTTCTTTCAGTGCGGGGAGCGTCTTTAGACATCAGATTCTGACGTCTAAAGACGTCCCCGCGCTGAAAGAATTAGATGTCGTGTGAATCAATAATATTCTCGTTTTTGTGTCATCTTGACAAGAAAGCAAAAACATAGCCCACCGTGAACAGATACTTACTATATTCTAAATTGAGCATAAAATATTTACTATAATTATTAGTTATTATTATTATTTTTTAATTTTGTCTGCTCGTTATACAGTTATATCGATCGAAAATGAACATTATGCACAGAATACTACACCCGTTCTAACTTGAAATACTACTTGATCAACCATACATATTGGGCTGAATGACCACCAGGGAAGATGACCGTGCTGCCGAGATGATCAATTGCATAACCTGATAACTTGTCCCGTAACGTTATGTCACATTGTGTGAGAATTTTCAGTCTTCCTGCTTCACGTGAACATGGTAAATTCGAGGAACTGTCAAACTGTTCTTCTCGAACCTTGATACCTAAACGATCGCGATTTGCAGCATGTTATTATAATACACAGTAACCTTCAACATCAATTAAAGTTATTTCATTAAAAAAAATCTATATAATGTTGTATATTGGTGGCATAGTAGTATATATTTTTTCAGCTCGATGTTCTCATTAGATTAAAACAGTGAAGTTATAAAGCTACTACTTGTGTTAAGATTTATGGTCATGGGAATTTTTTTAAATACTGAATACGTCTATTGTGAACAGTGAATTTTACCAAAATATGTTCCCGCGATCTTTGCTGACGTCGCAGACGGTACACCAACGTTAAGCTAGCACTCGGTCAGCGTCTCGTATATTCCTGAGATGTGTGAAAACCTCGAGCTTGATGACCAGAGATATGATCATGTCAAGTGCTCCCCCGTAAATACTATAACTTGACCCATCGTTGAGTTCATGCTGGTCCATCGTCTTCGACGCTGGCCCAACATTAACACAACATTGGATCAACGGCTCGTGTTTGGGGCATGCTTGCACCTGATTGTACCAGCCACGCATGCGCCGTGGCCTTCAGGGAGGACGACATACTTCCTGTTTACTGATTTGACAAGATGGCGGGTGACGTCTGCCTCCATTAGCCACGTGGTATGCTGGCTGATAACACACTGTTCTTAACACGTGAGGCGAGGTGAAGTCCGTAACTTGTTCCGATAAAACAACCTTTGTTATTTAAAGTGCAAAACCTTGTAACCATACAGCAACCACTACATCGATTACTAACCAGTTCCGGAAGGACGCCCTGGTCCTGTTTAGCCTATATGTGCACGCACGTGACCACACTAACTTTTGAGCCAATTAGTAATAGTAGGGCATGGCCCAACTTTGGATTTCCATTCACTCTACCCTGAACAATTGATATTGCACTGCAGCAATAATTGAACGCGCAAGTAAGATGCTCTTTGTTACACTCCTATAATATATTAATTAAATTGACAATAATTAATATTTCTGTATTACATAGAATTCATTGCTCAAGATTCTCCATGGCTCAACGCATAGTTGCAATAACTACGTAACAAGTCTATTTTTTTCTCTTTTAGATTTATTATACCCCGGTATCATATTTTATATCGCCACTTTGTTTTTAAAGCGCCGACTTAATACATCCTATTGAATCTAGAGGGCCGATATAATATCACAAACATCAGAACTGAAAAACTGTGTGTCTTGAATGGCATAATACATCATTTCCTGGGATAATAATAGCTCCTATTGACAGGTATTTCCGCTCAATGTCCAACCAAGGAATGTGAAATGATGTATCTTTTCTCCGCCTGGATTTGACACCTTTTCGTTCTCCCTGCTCTTTGATGAATGCATTTTATATGAAAAGACATTCACGCTAGAGAGAACTAATTATTCACATAGCACGTCATACGGTGTAAATACCAAACAATATAATTATGACAAATTTTAAAAGCGTATCAAATGTCTAATAAATGTAACCACGTTCGAATGTTTAATAATTTGCAGATGACTAGGAAATAATATTAGATTTGCATTTGTTTTGTTTACTGATGAAATTATGTAAGTTTGGGCTATATCTACTCACGTGAGGTATAACCAATTCCTCATTTTATGAAAAAGTGAACTGAGCAATATTATATTGATGAAAAAATGTAAATATAAACTGTGAAGTTGATGCGTATTTTTCGTAGTTTTCGCTAAATCTTCAAGCAATGCTGGCAGCACTTTGTCTAGTCCCCAACCTTTTCTCCATAAATATAAATACCCAAGGTGTGACAAGTACTCACTCAGATAACCAAGTATCAACCGCGTATTGCCAACAATTGTTGACATAATATACTCTCCTGTGGAAATAGAAACAGCAGAAACCAGGTAACTGCCCACTTAAAACGTAAACAGTTACTGCTATTTGCCTTTGCGATGTAGGACTGTCAGACAAGTGCTACTTGATGTACTCACGAGGATTGGCATGACCACTTTAACATGTTTAATTGACAAGTAATCCGATGATTATGGTTCAATATTCCGAAAATCGTATGTGCTGTTTTAAAGTTCATCTTGCGTTGTCCGAATATTGAACATAATTTTCCGGAGATGAAAATACACTAATGAACTTGTGGGCCCCTATTTAATGAGAATGGTGTTGTTCAGATGTTTAGATTAGTTGATGATAATTTGAGTGGAGTGGTCAATTCAAATGTAGTGTTTGTTTTTTGTAGTGATCATTTGGAAACCAGATCAATGAATATAGTTCAGTTAAACATGTTAAAGCGCATGTGATAAATATCAAAAGTAATTAAAAGTATATCATGCAGATGTTGGATTTGAATATTATACAGTTTCAATGACCGCTCTGATTCGTATTCTGCAGTCTTTATGAATGAACGAATGAACTAACGAACGAATGAATGAATAAATGAATAAATGAATAAATGAATAAATGAATAAATGAATAAATGAATGAATGAATGAATGAATGAATGAATGAATGAATGAATGAATGAATGAATGAATGAATGAATGAATGAATGAATGAATGAATGAATGAATGAATGAACGAATGAACGAACGAACGAACGAGCGAACGAAGGGATGGATGAATGAATGAATGAATGAATGAATGAACGAACGAACGAACGAACGAACGAACGAACAATCGAACGAATGAATGAATGAATGAATGAACGAACGAACAAACGAACGAACGAACGAACGAACGAACGAACGAACGAACGAACGAACGAACGAACGAACGAACGAACGAACGAACGAACGAACGAACGAACGAACGAACGAACGAACGAACGAACGAACGAACGAACGAACGAACGAACGAACGAACGAACGAACGAACGAACGAACGAACGAACGAACGAACGAACGAACGAACGAACGAACGAACCAACGAACCAACGAACGAACCAACGAACGAACCAACGAACCAACGAACGAACCAACGAACGAACCAACGAATGGATGATTGAATGAATGAATGAATGAATGAATGAATGAATGAATGAATGAATGAATGAATTAATGAACGAACGAACGAACGTACGAACAATCGAACGAATGAATGAATGAATGAATGAATGAACGAACGAACGAACGAACGA
Organism: Flabesymbios commensalis; assembly: GCA_964017125.1. Lineage (NCBI taxonomy): Eukaryota > Metazoa > Annelida > Polychaeta > Terebellida > Flabelligeridae > Flabesymbios > Flabesymbios commensalis. Next base: position 68,624,453 of record OZ024913.1, read on the forward strand.
ACGAACGAACGAACGAACGAACGAACGAACGAACGAACGAACGAACGAACGAACGAACGAACGAACTAACGAACGAACGAACGAACCAACGAACCAACGAACGAACGAACGAGCGAATGGATGATTGAATGAATGATTGAATGAATGAATGAATGAATGAATGAATGAATGAATGATGAAAGAATGAATGAATGAATGAATGAATGAATGAATGAATGAATGAATGATTGAATGAATGAATGAATGAATGAATGAATGAATGAATGAATGAATGAATGAATGAATGAATGAATGAATGAATGAATGGACGAAAGGATGAATAAATAAATGAATGAATGAATGAATGAATGAATGAATGAATGAATGAATGAATAAATGAATGAATGAATGAATGAATGAATGAATGAATGAATGAATGAATGAATGAATGAATGAATGAATGAATGAATGAATGAATGAATGAATGAATGAATGAATAAATGAATGAATGAATGAATGAATGAATGAATGAATGAATGAATGAATAAATGAATGAATGAATGAATGAATGAATGAATGAATGAATGAATGAATGAATGAATGAATGAAATGAATAAATGAATGAATGAATGAATGAATGAACGGACAAACAGACGGATGGATGAATGAATGAATGAATGAATGAATGAATGAATGAATGAATGAATGAATGAATGAATGAATGAATGGACGGGTGGATGAATGAATCAGACTATCCCTGTATACAGGTATATGAATGAGATTCTTGGCTGTATCTGTATTGCAATAGTGTACTTTGTCCTTTACATGGGCGGCAGACAAAGCCATATACCCCCGAGGCCCCGACATGTTGCAAAATCAGTAATGTAATTGATTTAAAAGCGTGAAATAAAATACATGATTTATTATGTACACCATATTTGATCAATCAAAACGCAATAAATACGGTTATGTAATATTGTTTCTTACACCAGACGGACATGAGTGGTTTATTGTGGTTTATTTTCAGTAGCACTGGAAGCTTAGTAGTGTTCCCAATCTACCATATCAAGGGCTTCTCTGACCACATAAATGCCGCAAATGAAACCCATGGCCGACAAAAATACAAGCCGAAGCTGAACTAAAACCGTTACATTGGCCCAATGGCATACCAACGCCCCAGCAAACACGATATATACATTGACACAATCTTTGTTGATGTAATGTTGGGCCAGCGTCATAAACGGTGGACAACGTTACATTAACATTTGGTCAATGTATCGTGTTTGCTGGGGCCTAGTATGCCAGCTTGTTAGACATGTAACGGGATAGAATACTGAATGTGAAAAAACAAGAATTATGTGATTATATAACTAACCGTCTTTGTAATGATGTTGGTGAGGTAATTAGCCTGTTTTAGCCGGTGGCGAAAATTCCCTGATTACCAACGGCGCTGTAATTATATTTGACAGATTTGTAGGCTTTAGGTGAGAGGGTGGAACGTGTTTTAGGTAGAGAATTAGATTGGTAAAAGTACAGAATTGAATTTTATATCACTGTTACTTGGTACTTCAACCCTTTGTGGTGGTTCAAGCAAAGAGTCTAGACTCTTTGGTTCAAGTGTTTTGAACCAGTGTAGAGTTTATATTGGGCCGTCTGTGACGCTGGTAAATTGAATCAACATTGACTCGGTCTGTTGAGGAAAGGTTTGCTTTTCAATTTTACATAAAGTACAACACTTTTCTCCTATTCGGATGTATTTAATTTTCTTTTTGTATGTAATGTAATGATTTACTATCAAAATACCAACTCAAATTAATGTAAAAAATATCGCATATGCTGTTATAAATACAGTAGTGTACATTATATACTTTCTCAAATGTCAGCATTTTTTCTTCTGATTTTACATAATGACCAAAGACTTCCTCCACGCATGGTAGGAGTGATTGCTATGGCACATGACGCGGCACGATCCTGTATGCACCCTCTGTGGTCCATGGCGCGAATATCTAGACATTTCTTGAAGTATTATGACACAGTTTGTCTCGAATTTTCATTATTGTATGTTATGTTCTGTTATATTTTTTTGTCACAAGCGCAACAATATTTTCACATTAATTGGTATCCTAGCTATGGGATTGCCATTTTGATACTGTACCTGAAATATCTACTTGCTATTATTCACCTTAGGAATTTAAAGAGTTATAAGCCCATAATGGCTTTCCATTTTTTGTTGAAATTTGACCGCCATATAACATAGGGTCACAGCGTTCGCATATAAATACAGCGGCCGTTTTATGTCTGCTATTTTTTGCGCAGACGACAACCTTGCTCGAAAAATGCAGTCACGGACTTGAGAGAGTCGAGTAATGATTGTACCTTCGATTGATTTTTACTATTTAGCAAACCATTTTAATCACCTTCCATAGTACAGCATAATTTTGTTTCTATGTTTATGTTAACAATGAATTAAGCGTTAACCTATACTTTTTCTACTCCATGCCATATATGAAGATTTTTACTTCTTTGTCGTAAGAAGTATGCCTTCGACATGTCTAAACATGAAATTGTAGACAAATACTGAATTTAAGCTGAATAAGGTTCCTGTTTTTATGTGAACCTACTGGTTGACGGACATAAACCTACTTCCTTAATTTAAAACAGTATGTTGTTTAATAATATCGTCTAATTAAATGGCGAGAGGTATCGGTACGGTATGAAAGAGAATCGCAGAAAAAAACGTCAAAACACGACACATAATACAAGAACATACAATACGTCCGAGTAAAAGAGTGATAGTTGTTTGAAACAATGACACTATTTTTACTGGGACACATAAATGACACCATTTATGTTGACAAATCTTACTGTGACACTGGAGTGTAGCCACCACTGGATTCAAATCCATAATGTACTCATTCCCTCCAGACATTATAATATGATAAGTCGATAGATATTTTATTCACATTAGAAAGTCAACAATTAGACTTAAATTTGTCATTGTATGCTAATATATTTGTCATCAGATACAAAATAATATTAATGGACCCGGCAAACTCGGGACAATAACCCCCTGATTATGTTCGTCCACTGTCTACGACACTGGCCCAACATTTATTCAGCTTTGGTTTAATGTTCCTTGTTTCTGGGATAGTCACTGTTGTAATACCTGGTCAGTACGTAAAGGTAATATGGTCAGGAGGAGTGTCTGGGCTGTTAGTCTTTGTGATGGCCTTTGATAAGTCACGACGTTCTTACCGTAAATATCTTTACAATGCCAACGGAAAATTTGCGAAAAATTTGTCAATCAACGTCACTGATTAACCCTTACAGCGCGGAGATCGACTTTAGTCGTCAGAATCTGACGTCTGTAGACGTCAAATTCTGACGTCCAAAGTCGATATCAGCACTGTAAAATTAAAAATATTTATAATTGCCGTAGACCCATATCATAGGTATTCAAATGAATCGGAAATAGATAACTAAGACATTTATGATGATTTAAAATAGAGAAAAACATTAAGTCTCCATGGTTTAGACAAACATATTTCAGCGTTGTAATTATTGCTCTCATATGCATTCAGGTAGATATACAAACGGTGCTCATCTGGGTGTTGTATTGGAAAGTACAGCACTCGTTCAATGAATAAGGTTTTCAATCTTAAGGACTTACAACGCTGAAATATTTTTTTAAACACCATAGAGACTAAAGGGTTTTTTCAATTTGAAATCATCATAAATGACTTAGTTAGCTCTTTATGCTTCATTTGAATACCTATGTTATTGGTATACGCCCATTAGAAGTATGTTTACTATTTCAGTGCGGGGACCGTCTTTATACGTCCGAATCTGACGTCTACAGACGTCCGAAACTGACGTCTACAACATTAGATTTTTTTATATTACTAGTTTTCATAATTATTATTGTTCTGTGCAGGTTGACCCTGAGGGTAAAGCGGGGAAGGAGATGGGATTAAAGATCGGGGATTATATACTGAGTATAAACCACGTACAAACCACATCACATACAGAGGCTGTACAACTGATTAGAGATGCCTTCACAACACTCACTATGTCTGTGGCCAGGTAAGAACAAGTTATCCATACACTTACTATGTCTGTGACCAGGTAAGAACAAGTTAATTCTGCACTTACTCTGTCTGTGACCCGTAATAACAACTTAACCCTGCACTTACTATGTCTGTGACCAGATGAGAACATGTGTAACCTTCTTATTATCACTTTAAAACACATTTTTAGGTGAAGCATGTTTCATAACCTGGTAACAGTGAAATTGGAAAATACGTGTGGCCTTGATTTTGACAAATGTGAATAATTGCACTCACTGGACGTGCTGTATTTTTCATACCCCACGAAAATATGTTATAACCCTGAGCAACAGATTCAGCAATATGTTATAACAGATTAAGTGTTTTAACAGACTAATTAAAATAATATAACTTGACGCTTTAACCCTTTCAAGCCTGAATTCACCATTGTCATCTTCATCCACTACAAGCCGCGAATTGCTTTCGCAATTCTCGACTTGTAGTGGATGAAGATGACTTGAACAGAGTGGCAAATAAAAAAAAGATATTGTTATTATTGAAGCAGCCCCTTGGGATGACATCAATTTGTTTTTAGTTCCGTACTGAAGTAGTGTATCCCACGGATCATGTTTTTATTTTTTTTCAGAATTTTCATATTTTTACAAATATTTTTAATCAACATTTCTATGAAACCAGAAGTAGCCCAAACAAACTATTTGTATACCTGTAAAACGAATAAATGTTTTCACAGCATTGGGCCACATGCTGATGGCATCGGCCCAGCGTTGGGTAGACGATCCGTGCTGCAGGTATGTCCTCCCGTGTCCTGACTATGAGACACCAATTAGCGGCGACTGGTTTGATCTTACCGTCTGATACGTGGGAATATGTGATGTAAAGTGCTGAATATTGCTGACTTGTTTTGTTTACATGGCAACATACGACCTGAAAATACAACTATTTCACTCTTTTTCAGTGCTTTAAAATTGTTTTTCAACTTTTCGTATTTTCAGCTAAGATCAGTAGGCTATATAGCTTCATATAAATTAAATTTTCAAAATTGACAACATTGAAAATGTCTCATCCCAAGGGGTCCCTTTAAAACAGTTCCATGAAAATTTTCGTTCCAAAACCCCTTGGTTTTAGGAAATTGATTAGTCCTTCAGAGATGCAAAATGATGCTTTGATGCATCGTGAGGGTCTAAAGGGTTAAGGATGAAGCTATTATTTACCTGATGTGTCGAGGTACATGTGGTTGTAAGCTGTCAGCGTTGGTGGATAAGAATAAGCAGTTGTTTTAGTTATTTCAAGCACACATTATATGTGTATATTATCGGAAATGCATATCAGAGAATGCATTTCTGATATTATGTTATTTCTAAGTGTATAATATGTTGGTTTCCTGGCATCCTGTCTGATGATAACTATGTCATTATACAGCGTCCACACACAGAGAGACACTATGATTTATCTGCACTTGTTCCAGTTTGACATCTACATAAATCAGCTAATAAGAATCGACTTGTTGAATCTCATTTACTGGGCCACCTGAGCACAAGACAACGGGTCTATTGTGTGCGTGAGAATGACGTCCTCAATACTAAGGATAGCCAGGCCATATATTTTAAAATGGACGGGATATTCTGCCAGAGAATGACAAATATAGTCAGAGCTGTAACATGTGCAATACAAGGCACTCAAGAAGTATACTATGACATACCTAGTATCCGTGGGTACACTGAAGTCCCTGGTATCATGGCATTTATAACCCTGAGGTGCAAGTTGTTGTTTAATATCAAAATACAGTTATATCCATGTACCAATCAATCTTCGGATGAAAATCTGTAAAAGATGGTGAGAGCAAAGACAAATCAGAGAACACTTTTCAAATTCGAGTCATGGCTGTCTGAGGCCGAGCACGCTACCTTTCGGTCACGGAGGCTCCTCACAATACTGAATAACAATCTTTCGAATGAATAATTGATTTTGTCAAGTGAATGTTTTGTCACATGAGGCCAGAGGGTATACTTTCAAATATTAGTGATGATAATGATACCCACTACTCCAAGAAGGAGACAAATTATGTTATTGTCCACTTAGGCAGACGATAGGTTAATTAATGCACCCCGTATTTACGACGAAAATCCGATAAAAAAACGGAAATCCAGCTGAGATGGCAAGTACTTTGTGTGTCAACCTGAGTATATTGTAAATTCTTAGCTTTATTATTATTGTGAAGTAGACCATATACGTGTCAATGTGGTGTCTTATGATCAGAGAGGTATAATAAAGGTATAAATAACCGGCAATTACCCCGAATTATTTTTGTATAAACTATGGAGACCAAAGGATTTTTTTTCAATTTGAAATCATCATAAATGTCTTATTTGGCTCTTACTGATTCATTTGAATTCCTATGTTATGCTCTACGGGAATTATAATTATTTTATCTCTTTCAGTGGGGGAACCGTCTGACGGTCCCCGCGCTGAAAGGGTTGAACGTTCATTCGTGATATATTAATTAAGGGACATAAATGATAACAGTCCACGACAACATAATTATCTTGAGATGTCCTAGTTTATGGGTGTGATCGCTTATCGATTTTATAATAATATATACTTGAACACGGTCACTTTACACAGAATCAAGTTGATTAGTTTTCATGTACACATTGTATTAAATTAGATGATATAGCAAACAAAGTGTTCAACTAGGTGTTTTGAGACACCCGTTGCTATGATACTCGCTAGATGGTGTCAGCTTACAAGATGGTTCCCATTCAAATCAAACATTATTATTGGTGGTTGAGATCGACACTTGTAAAACGTGACGATGACTTTCCCATGACGTCGTAACCTTTGGTGATCCATCATTCCTAATTATAAGAACAATAACAAAGAACTTACATGTATATTCGAGTCCTCTGTTAAAATTTAGAGAGATTTTGCAAGCATGATATGAGCACTCTTAAATTAATAGTCAAGGTATTAGAAGACATGTGGCTAATTTTATATTTAGAATAAATGAGTATCTCCATTTTTGAACTATATATTTAAGATCATTTGCATACAATGTTATCACAACTCAATAAGATTACAAATTGTTGCATATTATTTGCGATGTAGATCATGGGATGCGACATGATATGCGATCAATATTCTTATTCGCCGTACAAGATATTTCCAGTAATCAGGTTAATGTTTTGATCTCTAAAGGGCAGTAGAAAATTCACAGCTATAAGTTAATGAAACTTTGGAAAGTAAAATGCCAAATGTAGTTCCTACTTAATCACCAGACGGCAGTATTGTTGAGCACGTCCTGTGTCGGCGCATTAAGAGTGCAAATAGGGCGGGAACCAGACGTAACACTACAAGGTGCGGCCAGACGGCCACGGTATCGATCACATTTTGTCTGGTTTTGTGACCACATCCTCAGTCTGATCTCACTCTGAAAAGACTTTAACAAGTTTAGACTGAATGCTAAGCCATTGGAGCATGTCGACTTGGTGGGTCTCTGTAATCAAAGCAATCAGTGAAATCCAAACCCATGTATATAATTATGAAGGCTGTTAACACGTTAAACGCTGATTGTTTAGTATTCCTCACCCGAATTACAACTGACATTAACGCTATGTTGAATTTATTGCAAATTGGGACGCAATTATTGCATTACAGATGCGTTCCAATTTGCAATAATTTGTTACAAATTGGGTCGCAACAACGCTGTCTACCATTGTTTTGCTCCGAAAGGATCGAGGCACATCGATGAGCTCACCATTAAAGCCAATATGTCGAGACAAATATCTCAACCGAAATTGTTTTATTATTATGTGTGTTTATTTCAAGCTTTACATTTCCAACTTAACTTTCAGTGCGGGGACCGTCAATTCGGTCTCCATGGTTTTCACAAAAATATAAGGGTTTTTTATATTTTTTTTATATTTCAAAAATTGAATTTCGTGACATCTCCCATAAATTACCTTAATTTCAAATTGAAATGTGTTTTGTATCTATGATATATTTATAATAGTTGATAAATCTAAGTATTTTAGTCACTTAAAGTTATTGATCGCGGTAGCGAGACCCAACATCAAGTGGGTGAAAAATTGATCTGAAAGTGCAAAGTGGGTATTAAATTGAATATATTTTTTCAACTAATGAAAAATCATTACTAAACATACCAGGCATATTAATATTAATAAAAACTGTAAAGCCATACGTTATAAATTAGCTTATTCTGTAGTAGTGAGCACGATGTTATAAGTCATTTAAACTATAGTGACTCACATTGATGTCTGAGATCAGAGCTATAAATAGCCACGGAGACAATCAGACATCGTGACAACAGCCGTGAACCTGTGACAGTCACAATACAATACATAAATTCCGTGTATTTCCGTTTTCCAGATAAAGAATTTAAACCCTTATCCTGGTGAATTGTTTGTTTCTATTTTTCATTCATTTGAAGCTGGAATTGCTGACGCAATTTCCAGCTTCAAATGACGAACAATATTTATATTTATGAAAAATAAACATCTCCAATATTAAAGTATTGAATTAGCTAAGCATCAACAAAAAATTATTTTATCAAATTTAGTGTTATTTCTATTTCTCTAAAGCATGATCGAAATCTTATATCTACGAGCGCTGTAGGACAAGTCACGCCCCGCTCCGTAGACAATCACAATGATAATGTTATGCACATTCACTGTGAGAGCTTGAGGGAAGAGGGAAATATATTTTCATTTCATTCACCATTTGGAAGCTGCCGATACTATCATAATTCCGAATTTATGTATTGGAATTTTTTGGCGCTCACAGAGTAATGCTGATTGACTCACTAATTATCACAGGGGTGCGATATATACATTATACGATTACTTAAATCCAACACCTCTTGTTATCCTATCACTGATCAATAGGCTTACACATACAGGGACATGAGACCCCCTGTTGAAATGGTCTCATGCCCCTTTTAGTAGAGTCCCTTAGGTCCATCTTTTGGTCAGATCGTGCCATGCCGGACTAAACTTTGCACCAAACTTTGCAGATATGTTCCATGTAACATCAGGAATCTTTATAGTGGGATGTGCCCGGATTTTGGGGTCAAGGTCAAGGTCAAATCGAGGTCAAAGGTCACGTACTGTATCTTGTATATGACCATCAGGTTTTACTCAATAACATTCGGTGTGTATGACATATTAAGGTATTTATTATCATATTATTACTAAAATAATGTTCAGACCGGATCTGACTGGATTTTTTGGCTAAGGTCAAGGTCAAATTGAAGTCAAAGGCCACATACTGAATTTTATATATAACCATCAAGTTTTACTCAATAACACTCGGTGTGGATGACATATTGAAGGAATTAAAATCATTATTACTAAAATATGTTCAGTCGCGATGTGCCCGGATTTTGTGTTCAAGGTCAAGGTCAAATTGAGGTCAAAGGTCACGTAGTGTGTTTTGTCTATGACCATCAGGTTTTACACAATAACATTCTATGTGGATGACATATTGAAGTAATTAAAATCCTATTAATACTAAAACATTTTCAGACTTTGTACTGATGTAAAATTAAAACATACTTTAAAAGTAAAATATGTCTAAAATAGTTAAAGTAGTCGAATTTGTGTATATTTTGTGTCAACAATTTGCTTAACATTGCCAGCGCTTGTTTAAATGTATAATGGCAAGCCTGATTTTAAGTGTACATATCATGACGATTTCCATGTGGTTTACAGAGATAACCCTGTTGTGCATGTTGTATAGACATATATATTAGTATGACAAATAAGTCAGTAATGACTTTTTTCTTTCAATGAAACATCTGTGTATCTATATTTACATGTGCGCCGTATTTGTAACCAAGGTTAATGTAAAAGGTCGCGTACTGTACTTTGTCTATGACCATCAGGTTTTACTAAATACAATTGCGTGCATGTGGATGACATATTGGAGTAATTGAAATCCTAATAACACTAAAATGTCTACAGTATGTTCAGTTTTTGCACTCCTACTTTAATAGTAGAATATGTAAAAATAGATGAAAGATTCAAATTTATATTTATTTTGTGTCATGGAAGTGTTTCGCAGTAGGGGCACTGGACAACATAGACCACACCACTATCATAGTAATGATTAGACAATTGCCCGAGTTTCCCACAAGTTTTGCATAGCTGCCTGTGCAATTATAGTGTAATTTGGACAAATTTTAACTTTACACCCGTCCAAAATACAAGTGCACGGGTCGCTGGCTAACACAGTGGACCACACTCTCCTCAACCACAGCTCAGGGATCATTTCATGAGACAAGCATCAGCCACCTTCAATTTCCCATCAGCATCAATCCTGGCATCAGTAAACCTCCTATCACTCTATCACCTGAATATACCGATACACCACCTCTGGTATTAAATTGTCCCAGACTGCAATATAAATCAAGGGTGTGGTTGTTCCACCCGGGGTAGCCACTATTTTTATTGATACTCAATTCGAAGATGCGAACACAGTGGAAGATGAAGGCGTTACAAAAGGTATTGATCAAGAAAAGAGACACCATAGCGTGGTCTGGACATTGCTTCATCTGGAACCGCTGACTCCTTGTTTGTGATGATAACCTACTTGAACATACTTCTCTTGAAAAACGACATGCAAAGCCACACTTTCAAGTAGGCCTACCGGGTTGTATATTCTACATTGTTGATCCTTATATTTGTAAGAGGATATTGTGAGCAAAATATTCCCCTCTACACAGATGTGTTAGATGCACTGATATGACATTGGACCGTCAACATTACGCCAGTTGGGTACCGGTGCACACGAGAAATTTAAATGACATGAGAGATGACACGTTCTAAGAGCATGAAGAATAGGTTCTATGCAATATGCCGCTTGGCCAAGCACATGAACACCATAATGAAAAGGTCGAAGACAATTGTGAGGCCAATAGCATCACAGAAAACCCGAAAGCGTTCAAGAGATGACTGGTATCAGGCCCCGAACAGGCTAGGCTACTGACAGAATTTGAAAAACAGTATGTCACAGAGAGAGATGCTGACTATCAACAGACAGACATTTAGAAACCAATTGGGCACCACTATTTTGTCGAAGGAAACCCATTCACTGATATATCACAATATCTAATGAATATATATACACACAATTCACGTCATGAACGACATAGTTATGTTTTTTAAATTATGTCCTAATTGACAGAACAGTGTTCACTCATGCACCAATAATTTTCAGACAGTCACGTTCACATTATAAATCAACATGATTAAAGGCTAAGGAACAAAAGGAGGGAATGAAGAGTGACTACATCCTTTTCAGTAAATTATGTATGTCATCACAAATTCGCGACGAAGTTCAGGAATGGGAATCTACCACGGTCACCATAATCAAGCCAACATGGTAACCTCCGTCTGCCCACATCGCAGTTACTTGTGTTGCTTTGTTCTGGGTATAACTCACCCAGAAGTCACTGTTCAGTTTGATGGTAAAATTTATGACGGTTTTGTAGTCGTCCATGAATTTCCTAGAGGCAATCTCCAACGTCCTCTGACAATAAGTGTATAATGACCTTCATGCAATGGATCAAACGCAGGCTCCGTGACTGTCAACGAATATATGTGTTGTGGGACCTACAAAAATTACATCAGCAAAAAAGCCACCCGAGATAAAGAAAGACACGTGGGTGAGACGCAAGGTGTGTCCGACAATACGACTGCTTGACAATTGTCCAGCATTTTTGAAAAACTTAGCAAATGAATAAGAGTTATTTTCACTTCTCAGTGAAGTTGTGGCTGCATGTGATCCCAGGATGTGATCACCCACCACGTAAAGAAATATACATCACCAGCGGACAATTAGTTAATTAATATCTAAGAACATCAATATCTCAATGTTTGCATGTGATCATGAAGAGGCTGACACATTGCTTTGTTTGTGAAACTAAAGTTTCCGGTGTATAGACTTCGCCTCCAACATAAAAAATAATGCTCAGAACGTGATGGTGAGCACAGTGGACACATATGTAATTGTGATTCTAGTGGTTATATTCTTTATGTTGATAAAGCAGCATTCACCAGCACAGATTCGGGTAGCATTTAGGCAGGGTACACATTTCAGATATTTTTAATTCTATCTGCAACGAGCTCGATTGCATTTCCATTTTTTCACGGTTTGACTGACTTCACTGACTCACAGCTCCATAGAAGAGCAAAAGAGACACCTTTATTATAGCATTCTCGCAAGCTACGGGTTCTTTTAAGTTTCCAGCACAACATCCAACGCATTACATATTCGCCAATTTTTAAGGTTTCGGACAATTCACTTCCACTGTGTATGATCACAATACCCTATATCATATATGAAATTGTCAATGATCGAAGAATGGATCTGTCTCCTTATAAAGTGCAGCTCATGGAAAATCTTCCACCAACACAAGCTGCTTTTTTAACACACGTGCTTTGCAGTGTCTGCCAAGCTAGCATCTGACTGAGAAGTCTTTCTTATCAGGAACATTCCCAAATCCGACACGTTTGGCTGGACCAAGAAGGAGACTCGTTGGATCGACGTCATAATGGACAACATTACCAGGTGCACAAAGTATCTGTAGGCAGCCAATCAAATGTGACTGCAAGGCTACTCACTTATTATCCAGTAGGTGCAATAATACAGGCCTTCAATGCACAGCCCTTTGCCAGTGTGGGGGAAAATGTGTTTGATGCTTGAGCATAATCACATATATCAGTTAAAAACACTTCCAATCACTATTATACCAATTACCGATACATATTGTATTTGTATTAAAAAACTGTATTAAAAAATGGATTACCCTTAAATGTCGGCCATTTTGAAAAAAATAATCAATTGACCTTGACTTAGCTAAATGCATCTTAGGTGATTAACATCCCTACATTGTTTTAAATGATTTGAGCTCCTAAATTAAAATAAAATACTCCAAGCACGTGCGCGATGTGAAATAAGTGTGATTTTACTAAAAAATGGCGGCCATTTTGAAAAATGCTGATTTTACCTTGACCTATTTGCTCTAGGATTATTCCCCATGGTCAAAACTATAAGTGTGCCAAATTTGGTGCTTCAGTCCGGCAAGTCACGATTTTTTTGCTAATGGACTTAATCGGCTAACACAATTGATTAAAAACAACTATAATCGCGCTTAGCGGTTTAACCCTTTAAGCCCCCACGATGCACTAAAGCATCATTTTACATCCCTGAAACTGACCTAATTTTATTACAACTAGGGGTTTAGAACAGAAATTTTGATGAAACTGGTTTACCAACACTTGGCAATTTCTTTAATTCTTAAACCACTTCAAATCATCTTCATCCACTACAAGTCGAGAATTGCGGTAGCAATTCGCGGCTTGTAGTGGATGAAGATGACAATTGTAAATTCAGACTTGAAAGGGTTAGGGGCTAAATATGATGTATGTGAAGAATAAATAATAATACATTATCTTTGTCATTTAAAAAAAATGACCGGGACCGTGACCGAGAGGTAGCGTGCTCGGCCTCAGACCGCTAGGGCTCGAATTTCGAATCCTGTGTCTGGAGGGCAGAGTCATATCATTCATCTAACCATCCTCAAAAGGTTCTCCTGGCCCATTTAAGCCTATATGTGCACAAAGGTGACCTGAAACCCCATTAATTCAATTTTTATTTCCAAAAAAAAGTATCTATTAATATTAGCCACGTACAAGTAACTACGTTAGATGTCTCTTTGCGATTGGCTTATAATCACTAACGAAAAACCACAGGAATGTGTTTCCAATGTGCATGCAAAAATAAGACAACCAAAGCTCACTCGAGTGACTGATATCCCTATAAACTACAAATACGTATAAAAGGATATTTATTCTGGAAATGCCATCGTTCTTTGCCGCTGTCACAGGCAAATACAAATAAATGGTGACGGTAGTATGTATTTTATCATGTGGTTTCGTGATGTCATCATTCAGTGAGAGCTGCTCATAGGGAACTATGAGCGAATCCCTCAAACTGCAGGTTCTGTGATAGCCGTCTTTCGTCGTGGCTCACTTGATTGAGCTGTGAACTCGAAACCTGGAGCAAATAGGTTTTTTGTCCGGGGTTGTAATCTCAGCTGATCTGAATGTTGGTTATCATACTTGTTCACAAACAGTGGTTCAGAATCTTTTAAGGTCTACACACTGTGTAATACTACCTGTAGTAGGACTACTGCACCATGAAGAACCATTTAAGTCATAATAGGGTAGTTTCGGCGTCGATTCGCAAGTTTGATGGATGTAGTACTCGTTTAAAATCTATGATAACGTGTACCTTAAATATCCATCAAAATCGATCGAATAAACTGTACTGCACTATGCCATATTATCCCAGATTGCTATTAAGCAACTACCACGATATTAAACCTTAAATTGCTCCTGCCTAAATACTGTTCCCGATGATTGTCACGGAAAAATCTCAATTCTTCAACACAAACACATCACAGCCCTGAAGCCAATGGTAAATCAATGGTCCTACACGGGTTGTATAATACATTGACCCAATACTTGTCTAATGGTGGGCCAATGTCTCGGACGTTGGCCCAACATTGGCTCAGTATTGGGCTAGTGTATCATTTTCCTGGCCTGAAGGTATCACGTTATTGCTATATGTTATGTAGCCAGCAACTAATTAACCTTTGGTGTCGGCGACAATAATAATTCATCATGTTGTATATCTCATTAGCAGACAACATAATGCGAGATTTTAATATTACAGTACACCAAGTAGTCTTACATTTAAAACGCGTCCGGTAAAACAATGTGCTAAATGATTTCACATCGTGTTTTCTTGTCAACTATGCAGATGTAATTCATCGTGAAGAAAGCGCGATGAAAAAAAATTGTGTTATGCATTGTCTAACAGCTCACCAAAGAACTTAGAACATTTAGATTATTTTATGTATTTTATTCATTTCTTCTGAGCATTCTAAATACCGCTTACATCTACGATCGCATCTCGCTTCCGCGTACGTATGCAATATTACCGTGTATGTATGTGATATCAATTTTGTTGCCGCGTCGGTACCCGGTAGCTACCGCGTAGGTATATACGTAGTAGTATCACGTACATACGCGGTAGTTTAAATGTTCAGAAAAAAAATCATTTAATGTTTTTGAAACAGGTTCTGTAAATTACCTAAACAATAAATATCTTTCACAACAGAAAGTGGATTTATTGTTGAATGCCATTTGCTAAGGGTTGTCTTTGGTGTTGTATGTCTGCGGTTCCCGTGGAAGAGCGATTTACATTGGAATGTTCTGAAATTTGGTCCACGTGTTCAGCCTACAAACTCGAAAGATGAGAAAATAAACACTGTACCCGACATTCTCACGAATAAGGTACGGATAAATCAGCAAAAGTGCAAAACCTGATATTATAACAAAAATTAATAATAATTTCTCAAATTGAATTACATAATTATAATTGAAGATCTACTACAAAATCTTTGATCAAATATGGTGGCATTTCCTTTGATATAAATCTTGCTTATTATATATTTGGGCTTAGCAGGACAGGCCAGTACACTCCGCTGTTTATTGATTGAATGCGTATAGATTATGTGCAATAACACACTTTAAATCAGATTATTATTAGATACGCGATAAATTTTTTGCACTTTTAACCATGTTAACCATCGTTATCTGTTTATTTTTTTAAATTCACCCTCGGAAAACGGTCTATATTTTATCAGTGATCTTTAACATGTCTAAGAGATCTCTATATCTTATTGCTCTGTATCTTCAGGTAAACGCGTCCTGTAGAGACTTCAGTTGTAATCGTTCTCACTCTACCCCTGAATGCGATGAGGCCTTTTCCACCTATTTGAGCATCCCTCTCCACGCGACTCCCAGCTGTCGGCCCCTCCCCTAAATTTTAAACTCTGCCCAAAATTGTGAAAGTGGTACATGTAGAACAAATATAGCTTTTATTGCAATAAATATGTTACCCATACATTTCTAATTCAAGTATGTCATAGCATACATATTTTACTATAAATAGAGACACATATAACATTCTGAATTATTTTCTTGACTTTATATGAGCACATTTAATATCGTAATTACGTATTATTTTTCAAAATGAAACCACATATTTTGCGTGCGTTTTCGTTCATAAGTAGATAATTAGGGGGATTATATCGATACAAAATCACAAGAATAAGAGTTTAGCATGTTCCCAGGCCAGACGGTGCCGTCTGATTGCCGGCGCGTTGCGATTAGCTTTGATGTCTAAGCTTGGGGGGTGTCGCACGAGAGGCACGTGTGTCCTCCTGGAGTGGGGTCTCAAATAGGTAGACACAGGCTCATATCTGGCAGGGTGTAGTGGGAAGTACACCCTGCACGCAGGATGGGTAAACGCGTCTCACGCGTGTCGTGTGGAGCTGTGTTTGGAACAGATGGAGCGCAACTCCACGACCCAGTAAACACGAGATACTCAACCAATGTCGGTTTAATGTTGGCCTACCGTCTACGACGATGGCCCAACATAAGGCCGACATTGGCTTAACTTTCCGTGTTTGCTAAGGAAATGAATAATTTTGTTAATAGAATCTCGTTGTTAAGAAAAAAACACCTCATTCACCCTACAACAGTTTGGTTTGGCTGATTATTTTTTTGCGTGCCTGTAGTTATCTTCTACCCTGTAAGGTGACCCACCACACTGTCGGGTTTGAAGAATGGCGGTGCCGGTGATGAGACAAACTCTATAGAAACTTAGTGTCAAAAAAAGCTCACGTATCTCTCATCTGTGATCACAGACACATTGACACTCTGCCCACCACGGCACGTATCTATATAAGATTAGCATATCCGTGGTGAAGAATTTTCGTTGATTTCTCAGTCAATTCTCAACTAATTTTCATGAAATTTTGCAAGCACTGAATTCTAGTCATGTTGCGACTATCCTATTTGAATTTTTTTGTTGTTTTATTTCATGTTTTACTGGCCCACCGACATGGATTCCTCCATTTTAAAAATAAAAATAAATTTCGAATTTTACACTTTTTAATTTCCGCTGATGCTGATTTTCATGTAAGTTTTCCACCGTGGAAACTGCTTATAACGCCTTTTTAGTGGCTTCAAGTATAAACGCCACAATTTCTTAATAATATCGATCCCGACATTCTTTTCCAACTGCGAAATTTTGAATATAAAGATCTGAACCAGGAAGTTTATTTTAATTTGAATCCGATTCCAGACATTGTGTGTGGGGCGGGGGCCATGTTGCAATTGTTACAGCTGCCTGTTTAGAAAGTCGAAGATCGCGGGTTTGTCCCATGCTCTGGCCTTGGAATTTTGTGCACATATAGGCTAAACTGGGCCAGAAGAACCTCCTGAGGATGGTGAGATGAATGAGATGACACTGTCCTCAAGACACAGGATTCGAAATTCGAGACCTGGTGGTCTGAGGCCGAGCACGCGGCTACCTCTCGGTCACGGAGGCTCTCCACAATACTGATTTTTACACGTGGATGGGGAAGAAACATTTTTGTTTCTTTCAAACCACCGAGACCGGGAACCGAGCCCCGGTGCCAGCGGTGCCAACCATTACCCTTTTTTCGTCACCTTGAGGTATGAATGAACTTAAAGATCGAAACGTCTTTATTATGATAGATACTATTCGTAATTCATTTAATTTTATTTTAACCCTTATTACAACGTTGAAATATTTTTACATAAACCATGGAGACGAAAAGGTATTTTTCAATTTGAAATCTTCAAAGTTAACTCTTTACGTTTTATTTGAATACCTATGTTATAGGTCTAAAGCCAGTATAAATTTGTAATTCTTTCAGTTCGAGGATCGACTTTACACGTCAGAATCTGACGTCCATAGAAGTCAGATTCTGACGTCTAAAGTCGGTCCGCATTGAAAGGGTTAAATATTTCACTTGGTTCATAAATGCTACGATGGTGCTTAAAGGGTTAAACACGTTCATCGCATTTATGAGACCCGAGCTCTAAAGCTGGTGTGATCAAAGCCGTATTTGACACCCGTAGGTCTCTCTAGCTTCTCTATTATGTCTGCGTCTTCACACGATTTAAATTTCTAGTGCGTTTCGACACAGCTAAATTTCTAGTTCGCTTCCACATAGGCACATTTCTGGTGCGTTTCGGTAATGTTAAATTCCTAGTGCATTTCGCCACAGTTAAGTTACTATTACGTTTCGACACAGTTAAATTTCTAGTGCGTTTCCACATAGATACATTTCTAGTGCATTTCGGTACAGTTTAATTTCTAGTGCGTTTAGGCACAGTTAAATTTCCAGTGCGTTTCGACATAGGTAAATTGATAGTGCGTTTTGACATAGCTATTTTTTTTAGTACGCTTTGACATAGATAAATTTATAGTGCGTTTTATTTCGACATAGTTATTTTTGTAGTGCGCTTTGACAAAGTTGAATTTACAGTGCGCTTCGACATAGTTCTTATTTGTGCTATCAGGGGACCTAAATTCGTCACATTAACGAAAAAATGTATCAATATGCCTCAAGATACTTTGAGGATTTCAGAATTTTGTCATCCATAGTTCCCTGGGAGTTAAAAACGTGAACTTGGTATTTTTTCAACTTCTTTGTAAAATTGTAACATTAATTCATTCAATTCTCATTTAAATTAGAGGGTAGACTACCATATTTGTGTGCGCTATTTCAGCCATAAATTTCCACTGCATTGAACATATTAAATTTACTTATGGTATGTACAATGAACCATCTACATATAATAGAGTATAATACTTCTAAAATAGTTTTTCTTATAAATATTGTTTCTTGATTAATTTTGTAATGTATTCAATAAGCTAGTTGATGCTATGTGGAGCTTGCCTTATGCATTACCGATTGAAGGTCTATACAAGTGAGTGAAGGGGTTGTCTATCCAAATAAGGCATGAGATTGTTATCCCCCTCGTAGACACCCCCCT